>JAQFVV010012618.1:1566502-1847106 GCA_028023455.1 Epiperipatus broadwayi | reverse complement strand
TTAAACAATTCAAAACAAAGCAAAACTCTCCATATATACCTTCTGGCATCCATTGATTGCTCTTGTTAGCACAAGATGGCACTACTATATGGAGAGTTTTGCTTTGTTTTGAATTGTTTAAAAAAATAATACACAATATTTGGTTTGTTCATGTCTAGTTATATTTACAAAAAATGAAACAAAATATAAATACAATATTTCCAGTTCATGTCATCAGGGTGAAAGCCATAATGATTTCCAAAATCATTACAGATGTTCCAAGGATCTATAATTTCCTAAAGATCTTAGTTGTTAAATTAAAAAAAGAATAAATTCCAATAAATATCTATTGTAACTTTGGTTCAATGTGTTTCTTTTTGCCAGTTTTTATTTTTTTGTCAAAATTTGGGATCTTTCTTATACAGAGCAGGATGCAGGGGAGTATTTCCAAAGATATAGAATCCTACCCTCCTGAAAGTGCATTAATGATCATGACATAAAAATAAAAACCACCGGGGAACCGTGCGACAATACCTGGATTCCTATTTGGCAGAATTTATATGGGATCAACTGCATCAAGAAGATCCATTTGTAGCAATTTTGGAAGTCATTAGCAATTGCACACAGCCAACATACTTGGGAGAGTGTAGGCCTTCTACTCATTTATTGTAAACAAATCTAGCATATCTTCGGAAGATTGCAAACTTTCCACTCACTTTTTTTAATTGTAACTAACCCATGATCAGGCAGTAAGTAAAAAAAAAAATTGAAATAAAGATTGGCAATTAAATTTATAGGAATTCATTCCTTTTAATTTTGGAAGATTGTTAATAAAATATAGGCCATCATCTTGGTATGTCTTCGAAACTGTATATTTGTCAAAAATACACATTGCCATCTTGCTAGTTGTACCTTAATTTGTACATCCATTTGTATGAGCATACCCATGAATTATCTCTTAGCCAACCTTTACTCATTTTGTTCATTCATTCACTCATATTATTGCTCTCTCTCTCCCTCCAGATTTATTGTCTGTGTGTGCGTACATGTACATTATGTCAAACACATTATGTAAGGTTCTCTATTATAAATGGTTTCAAGTATCCACTATGCTTGTGATTTAATAGTGGATATGGGAATACTATTGCAATTTCTTTTTTATTGTATGTTTTCTCTTAATTTAATCAAAATAGTTATATCTACAAAAATATAATATGCTGATAATGATTTTCCAGACAACCAATCATGGCAACCATTTTTTTAATTGTATAATTTCAGGGGTATATAATAAATATTTAAAACAAAATGGCTGATCTTTATGAACTTAATAATCGTATTCACAAATAGAGAAAAATGAATATATGAAATTCCGATATTTAAATAATTAATAATGATAATAAACTAATAACAATTGATCATCTATTTCTGTTAAAATAAATGTTTCAAATTTCTTTTCAAACTAAAATTAGATAAAAGTGATGTGGTCAAATCAAATATACTGTTTCACTGAATAATTAACAGCCGACATATATTCTCTATCTTTAGTCATGAAGTTTATGCAAATTCAACAATTCATTTGCACATAGTGTGAGAAATGCATGATTCTCTAAGCCATATCAAATGTAATAATTTCTAACACAATTCTGTAAATTTGACTTATTGAATAAATACCATATTTCTGACTCCTTCAGAACTCCTCCATTAATTAATAAAATATCTCTATAAATATTAATTTTTACTATTTGCTTTTTGATCTTGTAAAAAAAGTGGTAATACCACTGAAGAAATGACCCAAATTTTCTGAGTGGTAATTCTTGTACTTATGCTTTTACACTCAAAAGTTTTACAAAATATATAATTTAATGGCTTTACTACTGACGAGTTCATAAGAAGTCTGAGTACCAGATGTCCTAAAACTGGAATCAATCCAAGGATCTTACAGCCAGAATCAGATACTTTCATATATCATTAAATCATTCAAGGACTCAAAATAAGTATCAAATGCATATTGGATGATTTCCAATACTCCAATGTAACATACATATTCATAAATTGCAATACCTTAGTATGATTCCAAATTATTTATCATGAAGTATATTACTAAAAGACAATTGATGTAATACCCTGAATTTAAAAACTAATTCAAGCAACTTTAGAAAAATCAAAAATAATTGATATAGGCCTATAATTTTCAATAGATTTATATTTTCTTTTTCAAACATTGGAACAACAACACCACATTTCAATATCAATGAGAAACAGCCCATAGAAAATGATAAATTAATCAAATATGTAATGAGTGGGATAATGTATAAAAATAACATTTTAGAGGTCAGCAGAGCAAATGTTTCATATATCAAGAGTTAAACTTGCAAATCTTCAGTAACAGGTGACACACACTCAAAGAAATCATTCATTGCATCCCAATTATTGATGATAGTGCTATAATAAGTAGATCCAATATCATGTTGACTTCAAAATAGTAGTTGAAAGTATTGTATTTTGATATCATCATAGCAAAATAAAAATACATACACCTCACAAATGATTCTTAAAAAGGTATAGGGGTATTTTGAACTCAGACTTTTACATGCTCTCCACACTATCTCACACCATTGAACACTTGACCACATATATGTCTAAAAGATAAATAATCACCAATAAATGTATTTCATGCTAAACCAGCACTCATCAGTTGGTCCATATTATCATCTCTACACCTACATACAATAAGTGCTCAGAATTATAAATAAGATAGCCAATCTTCATATTTTAATGGACAGGCTTCAATCCACTCCACTCTCCAACTCTTCAGCCATCGATCCTATTGAAAATCTGATGATGGAATGCTCAAAGTCCACACTGATGCCGACATTCTCATCACATCCAAGTTGACTGTAAGTCATTCTTACCCCTCATGTACAGAATATAATCCATTTAAGTACATATACAAGGGCTGGGCAGACATTCAAACTACTATTTAATAACTAACATACAACCTATATATATATACCTGTTCAAACACTGTAATATATAGGGTATTTTGAGCTGACTTTCACACGACCCTCAACTCTCCCCAGTATCTCATAGCATTGATACACTTGACCACGTGTTTGTCCAAAAGATAAATAACCACCAATGTACATATTTCATGCTAAACTAGCACTTGTCAGTTGGTCCAGATTATAATCTCTACACTGGACCAACTGACAAATGCTAGTTTAGCACGAAATACGTATATGGGTGATTATTTATCTTTTAGACATATGGGCAAGTATATCAGTGATATGAGATAGTGTGGAGAGTTGAGGGTCATATGAAGTCTGAGCTCAAAATACCATATATATTACATTGTTTGTACAGGTGTATATATATATAGTCTGTATGTTAGATATTAAAAAGATCTAAAAAATTTGACTGAAAAGTTGCACATGGTAAGAAAAAATTCTGAGCCTATCTAAGTTTTAAAAAAATCAAGTAAACATGTCTTAAACTGATCAACTATTTAAACTTGCCAAATCACAATCTGTGACTGCTAAAGCGTTTCTCTAAAATCGGTATTTCGGTACTGATATCAAATACTGAAACCAGAAATATATGTATTTTCGGTAATCAAAAGAATTCCTACTATATTCAATTTAACTAAGTTTAAAGTCGTAAACAAAGTAAGAAAAACATAAGTAAAAAACAAAACATTCTTTAATTCATTTTTCAAAAAATTAAAAAATAGATTCAAAGAAAAAATAAAATAAATGGAATAATAAAAAGTAATTAAATATTATTTTTCCTTTAAAAAAGAGACTTTTTATTGAAAAGCATAAATTACTAATGCTGTCACCTGAAAGCATCGATCAAATTTTTGTTAATATTTGATCGAAAAAATGCCAATAGCAGACATTTTAGAAAGGTCATCTGATTACATTTTAGGGGGTGATGGAATAAAGAAGAAATCACAGTATTGCTTTCCTGAGGCAGAAAACTAAGAAATTTTTTGTACAAATAATGTTTATGCTCACCCCCAAGAATGCATTTAGTGAAGATATAGATGTTCTGCACTGCCTTTGTGATGCGATTTTAAATACAAAAATATTTGTTGATCAACCCAATGGAGTCAAAGGATCTATCCTATTCTTTACATAGATTCCTAATTCAACATTGAATAAATGTCATATAATTGAATGTGATAAAAGTTGAAATATATATGGTAATTACCATATTTCATGGTACTTTTACTTCAAATTTTGACTAAAAATGATAACAGTAATAGAAAATTACTGTATATAAAAACAATAATTTTTAAGTACATATTTTTTAGCTGAATTTTTTTTTGTCAAAAATGCTTTATTATATAGATAAGGAAACTACATTGATAAATTTATTAATTACAGAGTTAGGATGAAGGTCACATGACTGTCTCTACTGTCAGGGCAGCACAATGTACAATACACACTTCACACACATCAATCGTCCATGGATATCAAGACCCATGTAATTTTGCAGATGAATGACAGTGCTAATCTTTTGTCTCTCTCCTGTATTGTCCTAAGCTTAGACATGAGTATTTGACATGGTATTTTTGCTTAAGGAATTGTAGATCATCATACTTTGATTGACCAATAAGTGAAAAGTAAAAAGATTGAGCTCCTAATAGTCGAGAACTCACCATTGGCAATACTGATAATGAGCGTTGTGAGTAATGGCTTCTTACTTGTATAGATGGAGGCTATAAGATCCCTGTAACCATGCAGCAAGGAGCAATGGCTAAAAATGGGTACCATGGTGTCATCGTCCCTATGACACAAAGGGCAGATTTGGTCTAAGCATGAGAAATCCTTACAGGTGTCCAGAAAATGCCATGTAGAGAGAACATTTAAGTTTATTTTTATTAGCTGAAATTTTTTATTATATTTTAAAGCAAAAAATAATAATACTGTTTAACTGAAACACAGGCTTATTATATACCTGTGTCTATATATATGTAATATAAGGTATATGAGCACAGACTTTCACATGACCCACCACTCTCCACTCTATCTAATAACACTGATACACAAACACATATATGTTGAAAAGATAAATAATCACCAATATACGTATTTCGTGCTAAACCAGCAATCATCAGTTGGTCCAGATTATCATCTCTACACACATATATACTATAAGTGCTCAGATATATATTAAGATAGACAATCTTCATACTTTAATGGACAGGCTTCAATCTACTCCACACTCCAACTCTTCAACCATCCATCCAATTGAAAATATGATGATGGAATGCTCAAAGGCCACCCTGAGGCTGAGATGTCTGTAGAGATGATAATCTGGACCAACTGATGATTGCTGGTTTAGTACGAAATACATATATTGGTGATTATTTATCTTTTTAACATATATGTGTTTAAGTGAATCGGGGTTAAAAGATAGAGTGGAGAGTGGTGGGTCGTGTGAAAGTCTGTGCTCATATACCCTATAATAATACTGTTTATAAAACTAAATTACTCTTGTAGGAGTTTTTAAAAATATTTTGAATCTGCTGTCAAATTCCGAGAATATTATAAATAAGTTCTTGAAATGTTACACTCAGTTCAAAATATAACCAATGCCAAAATTCTGGTTTTCTTGGTTTGGTATTGAATTTTCTTTGGTAATGCCAGGATCCTGGTATCAATAGTACTGGTATTGAAAACCCCAGTTATTACATTTATTAAAAATTAGGGAAGGGATGGACCAATTGTGACCAGAAAATTAATCCCTACTAAAAATTACAAAGGACTGTAAGTAAAGAAGGCAGCATATAATAAAATATACTACTGCATAGGTAATCAAACACAGGAGCTAACTATAACTACCAAAGCAATTGAACATAAACTTCACAAAGCTTCTGCCTTGTGATTTGGATGGAAGCCTAAAAAGCCAATAGTGACTTGAGCATAAAATTGAGAAAAGAATGCCTGGAAAAAACTTACAATTGAAAAAATTGTTCACTCTTTTTTCATTACTGAGTTTATGTCATTTGATAACCAAATAATTTCTATTAAACAAACCATTATATTAATCAGCTTTACCTTGATATTATTTTGATAGTAATATTTTTTCATATTTGAATATCTTGGGAATCAGTTTCATTCCATAGTGTAAGCTTTGTTTTTATGTGTTTCTAAAATAGATATTGTTCCAGTTCACATAAGTAAACTAGTTTCAGAATCATGAAAATGATTATACATTAGGGGTTCCCAATCTGGGGTACCTCTACCCCTAGAAAGTATGGTGAATAGCAGGTAAATAAGTATATTATGCTATTAATATATTCCAAAAATAGTTGTTTTTATTTCCACGCTATTCAATGTAGATAGTCTGTCACCCACACTAGCAACATTTCAGATTTCTTTTCAGATATGGACACATCCTACATAGACTTTTTTCTTATTGCAGGATCTGATAACTCAAAATGCCCCATTAAGATTCAAGATATAGGCAAAAACTCTCTATTCAGAAATGCCACTCAGTGCAAGCCAGAGTAATCAATTGATGCAAGCAGCCACTGATGAAAAACACAAGCTAGAAATTAGTCTGGGGATATTGGATGAGTAGGCACTAGATAGGGATTTTGTGCACAAACCTTCTTGTATCCATTGATTACTCTGGTTTGCACTGAATCATACTACTATATGGAGAGGTTTTGCCTCTGTTTTAACAGCTTGAGCAAGCATAAGAAATGGTGATTATGTGATGTTTACTGGTTTAAGATTCAAGATTAATAAAATTGCCAGAGTAATCTCCCCTCAAGATTTGCCTCCATGGCATATGTACCCCCTGTGCATATGTGTGATGTACTGCATGATATATTCTCCAACTACTTATTTCTTATAAGAAAAAGGGAGTACTGGATAATTTTCTAAAACCCATGAGGTTACAGTGACCAAAAAGGTTGGGAACCTGGCTATATATCATTTATGGAGATGTCTATCACTATATATAATGATAATTAAATCTCTGCAAGTCATTAGTGAACATTAAAAGAGATATTAGCATACTTGTTGTCATAGAAGATGATCTTTTGTTATATCACAAGTATTCTTGCTATTTTATCACAAAGGATTCCTGCATAGTAGCATTTGTACACTTTACAATTTCATAATACCTATTTTTTAAATTTATCATAATGATACGTTTAACTTGGAATGTTTATTACTACAAAATTTAAATTATCATCATTATTATTATAAAATAATTAAATCATATGTTGGTTTGGAAGTTCAAATAAGATTTAAGCACCAGCAAGAAGATATGAGTTGAAATCCAAGGGCATTAATCTCTGGATTCTAACTATTTTACCATCACATTAAACCATGCACAATATAATTATTATGTTGAAAATTTTGGTATGTAATATCTCAAGGAAATATAATATGGAAAATAACTTACTAAAATTTGATCTACAACACCCCAAATGACTCTGTGCACCCCTCCCCCTCTAAACCAATCTATTAATAACATAAAAAACATTCTACCCCCAATCCAGAAATCACAAATTGTTTATAAGGTCACATGCCCTCAAATCAACTATCATACCATATATTATGAAGAATCAAAGACAAACTTGTCTACCCAATTAGCATAACATCAGTGCACATGTAGCCATGCTTCAACTCAAATGGATACTAAATCAATTTTTTATGAGCACCAACCCACTACTGGCCACATCTGCAACCATCATATGCCTACAGCTCAATACCAAGAAAAATTGAAAGAGGCCTGACATATCACAAGATAAGAATGCTATTAACATGAAAGACGACTGAATTCCCCTCTCTAAAAATGGCCTACTTAAACAAATAATTATCTATTTAATTATGCTAATAACTCATTCATGTTTCTCTAATAAAACTGGCTAACTGAAAATCTTCTCCTCTCCGTCAGATGCCAGGACTATGACCAATATAAATTGGTCGAAAGTGCACGATTGCAAAGATTGCGCACTTGATTCAGATTTTAAGCCTTTCTCGTATGTTTTTGTATATAGTTACTTTCCATATAACATAATTATATTTTTTTAAATTATAGAAAACATTTTTATTTTGATTAATCACGCGTCTTAATAATATAATTGACTCATTAAATTTATCATGACATAATACTAGCATGTTAAAAAAAAAAATAGCAACAACGACAAATTTCCACTGATGATGAGGGCATAATTTTCGCTTAAAAATATAGGCTTTAATGCAACAGTAATACGATATATATTTATATATTTTTAGATTACACAAAAAAAATTTCATAAAAATACTGTTATTTGTATTTTCATCTTAAAATAAGCTTTTATAATTACTTCATTCAAATTCTCTCAAATCCACCAGTATTTTTTAAATCATGAGTCAGCAAGCCTTTTCTTTGAAGGGCCAGGTAACAAATTTTTA
The DNA here is from genome assembly GCA_028023455.1 of Epiperipatus broadwayi. NCBI lineage: Eukaryota > Metazoa > Onychophora > Udeonychophora > Euonychophora > Peripatidae > Epiperipatus > Epiperipatus broadwayi. The sequence goes on along the minus strand of JAQFVV010012618.1, from coordinate 1,838,707 downwards.
AGAATTTTTCTTTGGCCAATTTAATCACCATAGGGGCTAGATCAAATTCTTGAATGTTTACAAAACTGAGCAAAAAGTTTTAATTTTTTTTTAAACATTTTTATGAAATTTCAAAATACTTAAGAGCTTTATGCTTAATTTTGATAATTTTTCATAAAAAATGTATTTGCCATTATTTCTTTTATAAATGTTTCATCCATTCAGCTTTAATTCAATTTTAAAAAAATATGTTAGTCATCTTTTGAGAACAAAATCAGATGATTTTTGTTTTTCTATACAGAAGTGAAAATTTTATCCCCTTCGTGCTGATAAGTACATTTTTTGGTTTTACTTTCTGGTTGCCAATATTACATAATTGTAAATATAAATATAGGGGATTTGAACTCAGACTTTCAAGCACCCTTTAACTATCCACACTTTCTCATACAACTGATAATTGTAAAGTAACTTTTGTCTTCATTTGTTGATTATAACACAATAAAAAAAAATGTTTCACTATATATATATATATGTTTTCATTTTGATATAGGATAGCTAAAACCATCTTGCAGTTCGCGTGACCTGCAGGCTGTAGTTTGATGACTCGTTATAGTCTTTAAAAAACTGTAAAGTATTTAAATGTATGACAATAAAGCTTGTTGATGTGTAAAACAACTACCAATCTGTTTTAAAAAATTGCTTGCTCCTTGGGTTCTACATAAGATTCATCAACTTTTTCAATAAATCATTTTAGATTTGAATTCCACATTATCTGCTAATTATTCATTGACAAAACTTGTAAATATTCATTTCACATTTACTTTTATTTCAAAACCTTAAAAAAAGTCGAGTTTAATCATTTTGATATCTACATAAAATATCTGTTGAGCAAAGCAATTAAAATGATGACGATTATTCAGATTGCCTAACCTAATTAGTGCATTGATCAGAAATAAAATCTCTCAACGTTTAAATGATTTAACACCTGCAATGTATATATTGATTACCAGTACTTAACTGCTATTCAATAGGATCAGTAACCCGATTTGATAATTCCTCAGCTTTATATATGTTGAATGTGGTGAGTCCTTTATTATTTGTTGCAGCAAGGACGTCTCAATTACCAGGCTAACCTTTACTTATCATGTTACTCCTGCTGATAATCGAGAATAGTTAATAACAGTATAATTATAATCCTACAAAAAAACTTCATAAATGGTTTGATCCTTTATTTAATCTAATTTCTATTTCACATGAACTGTGATTCAACCAGTCTTTCCAAATAATTTTGCCTAAACATGACTAAAAGAAGTTTTATTTAAAATTGTAAGTGACTCCCTGCCCCCTATTTCTGTGAACAAATTGTTTGCTTTTCTTGAGGATATATATAGTCTTCAATAACCCATGATAATGTGATCTCTTTAGCATCTCTCTGCTAAGAAACAGTGAAAGAGAAGATAGTCAAATGCCAGGAATTAGAGTCGGTTTTCCTTTCTTGTTTCATTTTTAGTTAAAATTAGCTAGATGACCACTAAACTAACCAGTAATTGAATATCTCATTGGGTTGAGTATATAAGAGCTGGATAGCAAAGAAACAAAAATCTTATCTAGAATCTGAACAAGCTTCATTAATTTAAACTTCAGATCTTGGATATTGCAAGATGAACAAATCCTTAAGCTTTCTTTAATCCAAAATAGATTACTGTCAAATGGAGTGACTAATTCACAATATCTTTATGTAAAAACTTCATAAAATCTTTTAAATCCATTAAATTTAATCCACAAAAATCTTTAACCTATCTCATCTTATTTCTTAAGTTTGCCATTTACTCGTTTACTGATATAATCATCAGAGTTTTGAAATGTTATTTTTTTCATTTTAAGTTTTAACTTCAATTTTGTCCCATCTAATTTTACTTGTGGATTTTCATTTATCTAGTTTAGAATAATTACAGTAAATACTGAAAGTTTCTAAAATTAGAAATGAAAATAAAACTTTCCCTATTGCTATATAATACATGAATGATTTTATAATTATATTTAAGCAAAATGTGATTAATTTATTAAACTATGGGATACATTACAGACATAAACATCAAACTTATTAAAATGAATGTCATAGTTTACAAATCAGATATTGTCTATTATATATGTGGTGTTTAAATCTTAATTACCTAAGCTTTAGTATAGTTTATACCCCCACATATAAGAACTCTTTATATAATGACTCACCATAAATCATCAGTGATTTATATTCAATATTTTGATACATACAACTTCCATTAGTGGTATCTTTAAAAAAAGGTTCCACAATCTTTCAAAAAGTATGTCCATTTTGTTAAATGGTAGCAGCCATCTTGAAATCATTATAATTTTATTTACCATTGTCAAACTCACTCCCCTCACAACTTTGACACCATCCACCTCAGATAAATACAGTAATGATTATTACTAATCATTTTCTAAACTACTCTGAGATTATCTCTAGCACAGATATAAGCTTTAAACCTCAGTTAAAGATTAATATCATGAAAACAATATTGATCTTATAAAATAAAATGGTGAGATTAACATCAAGGGGGAAAAGGATACTATACAACTACTATTCATTATGTAATTAAAAATGATACGCGATAATATATTGTAAGCAATAACATGAATTAAAAATAAATTAAGAAGTTAATTTACTTACCTAATTTTTATTCACTGTTTTGTATTAAGAATCTGCAGTACATATTATAATACACCCAAGTAAAAGTTTTCATTATAATGTAGAAATGATCTAAACAAATGAAAAACCTAAACATACAAGTTATTGAGAGTTATTCAAAATAAACTTCTAAGGTGTACCAAAAAATAAACTGAACAATGTGTACATTACCTAAAATACAATTGATCTAATTTTTGTATTTAATTTACTAGCACAGTATTCGTATGCAATTTTAATCAAAAGAAAATTATTTCCTATACATATGCACTGTTATATTGTTTTAATACTTCAGCGATGTTTTGTTGAGTGCAAAGAATACTTCCAAACCAAAGCACTAGATAGAGACTTTGAAAAGATAAGATTGGCTATCTTATTTTTATACCTAAATTCACTTATAGACCAATATCAAGCATTTTGGAATGAGAATATGAAGGTCTTCCATTAATCACTTTGCATCCATTAACTTTATTCTATCCATTAACAATTGTGAAATTTTATAATCTACCACCTATTAATATTATGCAATATTAAAATCTATATAACTATCCATTTAATTTACTAGCCCAATATTCATACATAATTTTGATCAGAAGGAAATTATACTTTATACACATGTATTTATTTCAAGAGCTTTAGATTGGCCTATATAAGTGAATTTAGGTACAAAGATAAGATGGTTGATCTTATAAAAAATTTTATCTTGTGTTTAGTGAGTATAAATAGTTTTGGTAAGAAATAAAAAAATAAATTAATAATGTTTTAGTCATTATACTCAGTAACAAAATGCACTAAACATAACTTTAAAATTACATATGTTAATCTAATTTTGGATTGCATTTTGTAAAAAAACAGAAGTGAAGGAACATTATCTAAAATTTGAGTGCACACAAAAAAACAATTCTAAGTTTTATTTATTAGATAATTACAATAAAAAAAGCTATAAAATAACAAAAAATGATTCAATAAGAAACCAATCACATTTGTGATTCAAAATAGTGGACTATAAAATTTTTAAAATTAATTTTATTAAGAAAAAACTACAATAATTGTAAAGTGCTTACAATATATTATATTTAAATATATGTTTTTTTATTAATATTATGCTTAGTAAAAATTTTATTCATCATTTATCTCTTTTTTGTTTTAATTTCAAATTGTTTTTTTAAATTAATATTTAATTATTATTGTATATTTTGAATTTGGTAATGAATTAAATTTTTTGTCCCAGGGAAACCAGTGTAATTTCTTATTTTCATGAGATTCTTAATTAACGAGAACTTTTGGAGTAACAGTGGCTCTCATTGTTTGCTGAACACCAAAAAACATTTAATCATAAATTTGAACCTTCTAGCACTGAAATTGTTTGTAAAGAAAGAAATGACTCCAAAATAAAAATAAAAGAAGTGTATTTCATTGTGAACAATTTAAACACAATCAATCGAAGGGAGGCCTGCTTTATAATATTGAAAAAATTGACAATGATTTGCATAAATTTGCATTTATTACACTTAACACATAATAATGGCTATGAATATGGAGTAAATATACTCTGAAAGCAGAAAACTAAATGTTGTTATTTGTGAAATTTTCTTAGCTTCACTTATATAAGGTTAAAGTGTATTATAAGTATTTTTGTATTATCATTGTTTGCAATTCAGAAGAAGATATCTATTATATAAATAGTTAATTGTTTTGTGTTCTCCTGAAGGTTTGTGATGATGGTGTTCTAGCTGTATTTTTATATTAGACTATTTCTATCATCTAAGTTTAATATTATTTAAATATTACTAACAATTGGTGCATATACTAACTTGTTTGCTGTGATATTACTAACAGTTGGTGCATATACTAACCTGTTTGCTGTGATATTAGTAACAGTTGGTGCATATACTAACCTGTTTGCTGTGATATTAGTAACAGTTGGTGCATATACTAACCTGTTTGCTGTGATATTACTAATAGTTGGTGCATATACTAACCTGTTTGGTGTGATATTACTAACAGTTGGTGCATATACTAACCTGTTTGCTGTGATATTAGTAACAGTTGGTGCATATACTAACTTGTTTGCTGTGATATTACTAACAGTTGGTGCATATACTAACCTGTTTGCTGTGATATTACTAACAGTGGGTATTTATACTAACCTGTTTGTTGTGATATTACTAACAGTTGGTGCATATACTAACCTGTTTGCTGTGATATTAGTAACAGTTGGTGCATATACTAACCTGTTTGCTGCGATATTACTAACAGTTGGTGCATATACTAACCTGTTTGTTGTGATATTACTAACAGTTGGTGCATATACTAACCTGTTTGCTGTGATATTAGTAACAGTTGGTGCATATACTAACCTGTTTGCTGTGATATTACTAACAGTTGGTGCATATACTAACCTGTTTGCTGTGATATTACTAACAGTGGGTACATATACTAACCTGTTTGTTGTGATATTACTAACAGTTGGTGCATATACTAACCTGTTTGCTGTGATATTAGTAACAGTTGGTGCATATACTAACCTGTTTGCTGCGATATTACTAACAGTTGGTGCATATACTAACCTGTTTGCTGTGATATTACTAACAGTTGGTGCATATACTAACCTGGTTGCTGTGATATTACTAACAGTTGGTACATATACTAACCTGTTTGTTGTGATATTACTAACAGTTGAATGCATTTGGAATATTTAAATAAAATTAAACTTTTCTAAAGATATTCAACACAAATATTAGATGATAAAAATAGTCCAATATAAAAATACAATTAACTGTTTTGTTTATTCAAAATCTCAGAAGACTATAGTTTATTACTTTGATTATATAGTTATATCCCCACATATAAATCTTAATATGAAAAAGTGCCAAAATAATCATCAGCAATTTGTACCCATTACTTTAATAAATAGGCACCTATTCTCTAGAGCAATTGTAAAAAATAAAATTAGCATTTTTTAAAAATGTTTCTTTTACAATTGGATGTCTCTTTATTATATTAATGATGATATCTTGAAAGTGGCTTCTTAAGATAAAATGGTGAAATTCACACCAAGAAAAGAAGTTTATAGAACTATTATTCTTTGTGTAATTAAAAACAAACTTTGATGATATATAATAAATAATAAAATACATTAAAAATGAATTGACAATATGATTTACTTACCTACATTTCTTTTCAAAATATTTATTCAGGTTAATGTTATACAAGTAGATAAAAGTTGTTGTGATAAATGATATTCATTATTTATGTGTAAAGTGTTAACATTGAAAGTAATGTATAATTTTGTTTAAACGGACTTAATAAGTGTGTATTAGTTTGTTGAACTATTAATGGTCCTTCTGTTTTTTTTTCTTGCTTTATGGGATTATTTAGACATCGAATAAGATCCAGGTGTCATTGTATCGGTTGGTGAGGCCATCACTTCGTCTCTTTTCTTTAGTTTCTTTATTGTGTTTAGAAAGAATTTTGTCTCATTTTGTTGAGGGAAGTGGAAGATTTTGTGACATCTCATCAGCCATAAGGCCATTGTGATGAAAAGTGACAGTCTTACAATGGCAAAATGTTTGGTTTGGATACTACTCTTCAGGGAGGTAATTGTGTAGTAGTCTACATTTTATTCAGTATTTTTGTAATGTACAGTTTAGTAGATATATCAGGATCAAACCAAGATAGAAGTTTTCATCAGAAGGATAAACAACCTAAATAACAACAACAAAAAAAATCTAAAAATATAAATTTTATTCAGCATGAAATTATATAAGAAATGAATTAAATATGTACAGAATGTATACAAATAATAATAAACTATTATAAAAACAAACCACTGTATTCTTTTTTATTATAAATGGACAAACTTTATTCACAAAACAATAATGATTAACATTTCAGCCCTCTTGTTAACCATCCTCAGAATTAACTGCAAAAAAGAAATCACAAAATAAAGACATAATTGTATAAATAAAATTAAAAAAAAAACATTATTTTTAATACTTAACATTTAAATCCACTTGTTAATCAATATGTCTATAAAACTAATCAAAGTATATAAAGATATATGCAAATGTGAATATCCTAAAACTTCACTGAGAAAGCCAGTAGCAAAAACCGGTCTGGGGATATTCTGCAAAGTTTGTTAAGAGCTTATTTGTGAGCTCTATATATAACAAATGTGAATGCAAATATCATTTTCAATCATTATCAATCCACTGCAGGCAGAATGACCTCTCCAAGATTAATCCAGTTTCTTCAATCACTACCTTTTCTTCTTGACATCACCACCACACACTTTCTTATCTCATCCATCTAACTCACACTTGGTTTCTTTCTAGCTCTTTTACAATTTCTTGGAATTCAGTTTAATATTTCATCTAGCAATATGTCTATCCCAATCTCCATTTCAGTTTTTTTCTTTCATGATGTTAGTAACACCTATTTGTTCACTCACCCATGCATTTTAGTTTTAATCTCTTTTTATTACTCTTAACATACATCTCTCCATATTTCATTGAGTAACCTCAAGTCTCTGCATTACTCTTGTATTAAATGTCCATGTCTCAAAACTATAAATAAAAACTATAAAATACATTTACTAAAAGCATTCCTTTTCAAATACATAAACATATTTCCTTTTAACATTAAATTATTTTTACCAAAAACATTTCTGTACTAACAATCTGACCAAAATATTCATATATATTAAAAAAAATTTACCATCTCTTTTTATACCCTTTAATGCAATCTTTTTTTATAATTCCTTTATTTTACTTACAGTTTTGACTGTCCTGCAGTCTTCATCAGAGCTCTCTGACCAAAATATTTGTAATTGTTAACTTCTTCTAACTCATCATTATCAACCTTTATTTTTTTTCTTTTCAGAAAATTCATTGAACATTACTTTAATCTTTTTAACATTTATCTTTAGTCCTACTTTCTTACTTTCATCTGATAACTCTTGCAACATTTCCTAAAGCTCTAAAGCATTATTTGCAAAAACAATTACATCATCTGCCAAAATTTAGACAACTTAAATAATCCCCATTTACATTTATTCTCTTAGCTTCCCATTTTAATTCACACAATACTTCTTGTAAAATTGTCGTAAAATATTTTGAAGATATGGAGTCATCCCATTCTACAATCTTCTCAATGATAATTTTTCTAGGATTATTATGTAATCTAATCATTGTTGGTGCATTTTTACAAGTATTCTTCAGAATATGATAATATTCGGAATCTATATCTTGATGATCCAATACTTTAATCACTGAAGAAATGCTTATAAAATCAAATGCCTTTTGATAATCTATAAATCCAAAGTGTAATGGCAATTCATATTTATTGGTCATTTCTTACACTTCTCTCAATATTTGGATATGATCCACTGTACTAAATCCACTTTTAAATCAAGCTTGTTTTTTTGGTTGGTTAAAATTCAAAGTTCGCTAAAGATGAATTGTATTTATCTTAGAATTTTTTTTGTATAGAACAGATAAAATACTGATAGGTCTGTAATTTCTAATATCTTCTTTATTACCTTTTTAAAATATTAGTATTAGTACTGCTTTCTTCCAATCACCTGGTACATCTTTATCATTTAGTCATTTGGTATACAATTTTGCCAAAAACTTTTTCTATTGCTTCACCTGCTTCTTTTAAGATATTGATTATAATTCCATCATTAGCTGAAGCTTTTCTCTTCTTCATAAATTTAATTGCATGTATCATTTCTTCATTTAAAATTCTGGGCAATTCAGAAGATATAATAGTTGTTGGAGGTACTTGTTCTTTATTACTATATAATTCTTGATAGAACTCTTCTACTCATTTTATGATGTCATCTCTCCTTTTAGTAATAGTTTCATCTTTTTTCTTATTACAGAAATAAGTTTCCTATCAATATTAAAATGTTGTTTTACACTTTTGATATCTACCATTATGTTAAATAACTAATCTTGCCAGCTTGAGTGATACATTATCAATCTTGACAAAGTTCTACTTTTTATTTATAATATATCCAACTCCATTTGTACTTCCAATGTCTGTGTCCTTATAGTAAAGAACTTGTCTACTTTTAAAATCATCTCTTCACCTTTTCTACTAATTTTATAAAATCCAAAAATGGCCTATTTGATATTAGACAATCGTCCAATTCTTGCTATCTTTCTTAATTTAAAAGAGACTGCAGTTGTAAGTACCTAAATAAAAGGTCACCATCAAATGGCAGCCCGGCTTTGTAATCAGATTCTTAGCACCCTCCACATTCAGCAGCCAACTCCTGTCATTACAGCTTCCTGGGAATAATAGCAATGTCGTGATTGTGAATATCTATAAAAAAACTTCATTCGCACACACATTCATTCTATCTTCAAGAAAACTCAAATGATATTTCAGTTAACTGTTATCTTAAACTCAGAGATTTAAAAGCCAATAAACTCACACACTGTCTGATATGTGTCGATGAGCAGCCTATCCATGTTTATATACTATATGAATAATCATATAATAATAACAGCTGCACATATACATATCTATAAATGTTATATAAAAAGCTCGCAAATAAGCTCTTAACAAGCTTTGCAGAATATCCCTAACCCCAGACCAATTTCTGCTAATGGCTTCTTCAGTGAGGTGCTAGGATATTCAAGCATTAGCACCTCCCTGAGGAAGCCAGTAGCAGAAACCGGTCTGGGGTTAGGGATATTCTGCAAAGCTTGATAGGAGCTTATTTGTGAGCTCTTTATATAACATTTGTAATACAAGCTTGTTTAAATTAGGTCATGTGACATCTAACTTGATTTTTTTGTAATATCTATAAATATATATATATAATACATGCAAAGACATATACACATATATATAAACTGCTCTTAAAAACTCAATTTTTAAAAATAACAGTTTCAATGCATGAAATAACTTTTAATGTAATAAAAAATACATAAAAAGGTAAATAATATCGAATTACTCAAAATTAAAGCTCAAACTTACTTATTACATAATTAATTACAAAAAGTAATTTTTATTGCTTTCATTGTTTAGTTTCAAAACAGACCTTTCATTGATGCTTTTTAGCTTATTAAAAAATATTTGTAGACCTTTTGATTATTGATATGGTTTGTATCACAACTGTATCTTAATTCTCTTCCGCAGTTCCATTAAATGTTCATTTGAATACTTTTGAATATATATTAAAATATAAGCAGTAATATATATATCATTTCTTATATATAGTGATACCTTTTGATCCCACAATAAAGTAATAATATGGGGACAATCTTTATCGTCAGTTCATAGGCAGAAACTCTATTTGGTTATTTGTTTAGAATAAATATTGAAATCAAAGTTTTACATATTTCTATGAAATGAACTTTCTTCCAATTTTATAAACTTATTAGAAATCAATGCCATTGTAATATAATAATGAAATATTTCAAGATTATCAAATGGTTTATATAATATAATCTGAGGCTTTTGGTAGAGTAAATTTCAAATGTATTGATATTGTTTTCAGTAGTTTTCAGTGATACACACAAGAGGGTGTATTTTTTAAAAAATTAACCCTCCAATCCTTTCTAGTGAGTTATTTAGTGTTTTTACCAATTCACCCCTGGTGAATTTTTTCATAAGTATTATGCGTTAAAATGTGTGTAAAACAGTATATTTTATTATAATAAATTTTTTTTGCCGAAAACTGCGCAAAAAAAGTGCAAAATTCATAATTCCCACTCTAATAATAGACATAAGCCCCACCCTGACATGCCCAGCCATTGTCTGTTAACAAGGCTGTAAAATGTTCAGCATTTTACAACATTGAAGTTCCCAATGTTGCAAAAACATGTTTATTTGCGAATTTATTAGGTTTTAGATTTTTAAAAAAAAATAATTTACACTATATTTATTAGATATCAAGAAATATAAATTATTAATAACTTATTTTGACTTGAAATACTTTATTTTCAAAAATATAACATTATATTAGCAGCTAATGTAAATATGGCCTGAAGGAAATTAGAAGACTAGTTTTGACATAAACAATCTACTTTATATTTACGAGTATAGAAAATATCATAATTTTGCAATAAATATTCAAAAATTTTAAACTTTTAAAACATAATTCATTAGATATAAAAGAAAGAAATAAATATTTGTTCACATTTTTAAAGATAATCAGAAATAAAAAATATTTTGTTGATTTTAGAAACTGAAAATAATCTTTCTAGAAATGATGATGTGTAACATCTTTGTTTTGATTGCAATCTCATTTTTTTAATATTTACAGAAACAAAATGTGAACATTTAAAGTTTATTTCAGTAGTAAACAAAAACATCTATCAAATGAAGTCAGATTTATTATTTTCTGATAAGTAATAAACATTTTATCATATATTTTACATTGATGCGTGAGACAAAGAAAATGTCAGAAAATGCTGACAAGTAAGGGGTATTAGGCTGCATTTTGGAAAGGTTAAAAATGAAAAGCATATACAGTAAATTCAAATAGAAAAACAAATCTTATTTTCTCTTGATTGTAACAGTTGCTTTACATTTTAATTTCTCTTGATTATAAAATATTTTTTTTGATTAAAAAAAATACTTCTTTCATGAACAAAATATGTATGTATGTATTAGACCTGCTGCCCATGTTTGCATCAGCAGAATGCCATATTAAAATGTCACAACTACCTGTTTTTATTTAGTAATGTAACACGTTTATTATTTTTGTGTTCAAATTTATAATTTTTGTATTGTTAAAAATTTGACATTTTAATATAGCATTCTGCCATCACAAACACCCCCTCCACCTACTGCAGAAGGGTACAACATTCTGTTTTCCAAATATAGGCAACAGGTCTAATATGGACATATCACAAAATAACATAAGTCTTTTTATACAATTTATCCAAACTTCAAACACTTTAGCAAACTCTTTATTTGTACATATACATACACCTACATTTTGACTGACATGAAGACTGCAGGTCAGTCAAAACATAGGTGTATGTGTATGTATAAATAAAGAGTTTGCTAAAAAGTGTTTGAAGTTTGGATAAATTGTATTTATATGATATTATGGCAAACCTAAAGAAAAGTGTGACTTTGGTAATATTTATAAGTCTTTTTATATATAAAGTAAGCTTTATTAATAGAAAATTAGATACAAGTATAACCATGATATAAAAAAATTAATTTATATTACATAACATTTGATATACTATATATCAAACGCAGACAAAAAAATTGGTACTTCAAGGCAGGTGAAGAACGAATTAAACTTGAAGAAAATAATAACTTATGCAGGTGGATGTGTACCTTATTTATAATTTATACAATGTTATATATAACTGAATTGAAGAATAAACTTGTTTTGGGTGTTAATAACATTGTGAATTAATGTTCAGCTGAGAAAATATCATACTAATAAATTTTGTTTATAATTTTTCTAGATAAGAATTATTTAAAGGACAATCCATTTCTTTTTATCAAATATGATAGAACAGTATGTTCTACGAATCAATTTTTAAAGTATGATGATTCTCATTCAAATTCTTTATTTTAATTAAAATTGGAAGAATTTAAAAAGAAGATTCCAATACTGAAAAGTTAAAAATAATATATATAAAAAATATTTTATAATGAACATATTTATTATGCATTAAAAAACAAAAAAATAATAGTTTCCTTCAACTTGAGATGGGGTTCTTATATTTAACTTGAAATAAAAGTATAGAGTGTCCATAAATTAATTAATTCAATCATTAATTTTTATATGTGATTACCTTCTGGAGACTATATACTTTTATTTCAAGTTAAATATAAAATTCCTCATTGTAATGGAATATAACAATTATTTTTGGTTTTTTTAGTGCACAGTAAATAAAAGCATTTGTTATGAAATATTTTTAATATATGTTATTTGAAATCTTAGGTGATTAACTTGATAGAAATTAGTAATATTATTTTTTTTTATTGATAAATGTCTTTGTGACTTAATTTAATGTTTTTCCATAATAAAAAAGTTAATCCAATTTTAATCTGTGCTTTAAAAAAGCCTGCATATTTATGAATTTATAGCTAGGTGATAATAATCAGAAGATATATACTGAAAAATTTAAATAGAGGTATATTGTGTATACTAAACTTCATGTTATTTATAAGGATTTTAACTCAGACTTTCAAACTCCCCCCAGCTATCCAATCCATCTTATACAACTGATACACATGACCACCTAAATAAGAAAAAGATCAATGATCTCCAATATATGCATTTCATGCTGCATTAGCACTCATCAGTTGGCCCAGACCACCATCTCCCACACATATATACAATCACTGCCCAGTTTATATACTGACTGCACTAAATTCACAGCTTACTTTTCATTAAATATTGTTTACAAACATGTTTGTTTAATATAAGTTATTTACTATGAGATTACTTTTATCTTTTTCAAATATATGTATTAATTTAAATTTAATTATTTACAAATTTATTCAGCATTTATTTATATATATCACATGATCACCTTCTCTATAATAGCTCATCATTGTTGTGCAGTGCTCTCAGATCCAAGGCTCCTCACTGATGATGGCCACAAGCCAGAAACTAGTCTGGGGATATTGGATGAGTAGGCACTAGATAGGGATTTTATACACAAGCCTTCTGGCATCCATTGATTACTCTGTTTGGCACAGGGTGGCACTACTGTATGGAGAGTTTTGCCTTTATTTATATATAGGTTATTATATTATAAAATAAAAAAGTTATTATTTTTTCATTACAACATTCTCATTAGTAAATATTAAAACTATTTTTTTTTTCATTTATTAAAATAAACTTTATTATTATAAAAAAATATTTGCAATAAATGCAAATTGACACATTATAAATAAAGACATTTTATTAAATAATTATTTTACAAACAAAAAAGCTTGGGCGTTATTTGCAAATTTATTAAAATCATTTTAAAATACAGGCATTCTTATACCTGGAACATAATTGTAAATATAGGGGATTTGAACTCAGATTTTCAAGCAACCTTCAACCATCCACACTATCTCATATTACTGATACCCATGACTACATATATGTAGAAAAGATACATAATCACCAATATGGGTATTTCATGCTGAACCAGCACTCATCAGTTGGTCCAGATTATCATCTCCCACACATATATATATAATCAGTGCTTAGTTTATATTAAGATAGCAAATATTTATACTTTAATGGACAGGCTTCAATCTACTCCAACCTCCAACTCTTCAGCCATCCATACCATTGAAAATCTGATGATAGAATACCCAAATACCATGCTGATGCCAATGTTGTTGTTATGCCCATGTTGACCTCAAGTCACTCTGACCCCTCACATATTGGACAGTATCCATTTAAATTAACATAGAATGAGGGATAAGAATGCTTGTATTTCAAATCTTACACATTAAACCTGCATTCTGCCCATCCCTCTTCTATGTATTTAAATGGATACTGTCCTATACATGAGGGGTCAGAGTAACTTGATGTCAACATGGGCATAACAACAATATTGGCATCAGCATGGAATTTGGGCATTCTATCATCAAATTTTCAATGGTATAGATGGCTGAAGAGTTGGAAGTTGGAGTATATTGAAGCCTGTCCATTAAAGTATAAAGATTTGCTATCTTAATATAAACTGAGCACTGATTATATATATGTGTGTGGGAGATGATAATCTGGACCAACTGGTGAGTGCTAGTTCAGCACAAAATATGGATATTGATTATTTATCTTTTCTACATATGTGTGGTCATGTGTATCAATAGTATGAGATAGTGTATATAGTTGATGGTTGCTTGAAAGTCTGAGTTCAAATCCCCTATATTTAAAATCATTTTAGAAAATTTCTTTGGAATGGGTATTTGAGATTATTTCTTTATAAATATTATTGTATATTTAATAATTGTTTGTTCACAAATTGTTAAATTAATAGTATCAATTTATCTGATGTTATGTAGAATTAAACTTGATTAAAATTATGTGATCTATATTTTCTATAAAAAATAAAACATTACAATATAAAATAAAGTTCAATGTATACTTGATAACTTATAAAGTGAAAGAAATAACACATTTAATTTATCCTTATTTTTTTTAAAATTACAACTTCCATATATCTCAAAAATTCAGACTAATTATGAACATATTTCACACCATTTGAATAAAACTTAACCTCCATTCATTCATTCTTTTTCAATTATTATTGAATTCCTACAGCATTAAGGTTTCTTCAAGCTCAAGTCACTTTTTTCGATAACTAGCCTCTCTTCTTAACAACACATCAGTACTCTTCCTTATTTCATCCATCCATCTCACATGTGGTCTCTTTCTGGGTCTTTTATAATCTCTTTAATCCAGTTTAAGATTTCAATTGTCCATCTATTATCATCTCTTCTAGCAAATACATTCAGTCCAATTCCATTTCAGTTTAATTCTTTCAGTGATATCAGTAACACCTGTTTGTTCTCTCAATCCCTCTTGTTACTTCTAATATACATCTCTCTATACTTTGTCAAGTGTTATGAAGTCTCTGTATTGCTTTTCTGTTAAGAGTCCACGTCTCAGATCCATAAGTAAGTACTGATAAAATACATATGCCAATATAAAAAAATAACAGAATTTCTATCAAATTAGTCACTTAAGATTTCAAATAATATATATAAAATATTTTATAGTAAATACTTTTATTTACTGTGCACTAAAAAATCAAAAATAATAGTTTTCTTCAACGACAACTGATAATTTTATATTTAAATTGAAATAAAAATCATGAGTTTCCAGAAGTGAATTAATTCAATCAATTATTAACATCACATGACCACCATCTCTTACATTAGCACATAATTGTTATCAAACAAGACAAAACTCTCCATACAGTAGTGCCAACCTGTGCCAACCAGAGTAATCAATAAATGCCAGAAGGCTTGTGCATAAAGTCCCTATCTAACGCCTACTCATCCAATAACCCCATACTAGTCACTGATGAAGGTCACAAGCCAGAAACTAGTCTGGGGATATTGGATGAGTAGGCACTAGATAGGGATTTTAGGCACAAGTCTTCTGGCATCCATTGGTTACTCTGGTTGACACAGGGTGGCACTACTGTATGGAGAGTTTTGCCTTGTTTGATATCAATCAATTATTGTAACAATTAATAATTGGATTAATTAAATCCTAGACACTCTATGCTTTTATTTCAAGTTAAATATAAAAACCTCTTTTGTGGGTGAAGAAAACAATTATTTCTGAAGATTATTTATTATAAAATATTTTTAAGAAATTTGAACACAGATTTTCAAGCTTCCTTCATCTATTCATCTATCTTATATAATCTACACACATGATTATATACATGAGAAAAATATAAATGATCTGCAATATGTGTAATTTTGTGCTGAACCAGCACTCATCAGTTCATCCAGATCATCTCCCACACACACACACACACACACACATATAATCGGTGCTCAACTTATATTAAAATATAAAATCTTCAAAATTTAATGGACAGGCTTCAATCTTCTCCACCTTCTAACTCTTCAGCCATCCATGTAATTGAAAATCTGATGATGGAATGCTGAAAGCCCTTTTTGATGCCAATATTGTTGTCATACTCATATTGGCACCAACAAGAACTTTGAGCATTCCATCATCAGATTTTCAATAATATGGATGGCTGAAAAGTTAGAAGGTGGAGAAGATTGAAGCCTGTCCATTAAATTTTGAAGATTTGCTATCTTAATATAAACTGAGCACCGATTGTATATATGTGTGAGAAATGATGGTCTGGGCCAACTAACTGATGAGACCTGGTTCAGCACAAAATACATATATTGGACATTTATATTTTTTATATGTATGCAGCCCATATATATGTGTTATATGTGGAAAATGATGATCTTGAGCAACTGATGTTGGTTCAGCACAAAATACATATATTGGACTTTTATATTTTTCATATGTATGCAGTCATGTGTATAGGTTATATAAAAAGGATGGATAGCTGAAGGGAGATTGAAAGTCTATGTTCAAATACCCTCTAATTACATCTAAAATTCAGTATATACATTAATTAATAAAGCAAGTCATATATAACATGACATTACTTTTAAAAAGCTTATATTTACAAATATGTAATATAGGGAGCATACCAATAGCTCAAACAAGCTCTTATTTAATAAGTGCAGTAAGAGAAAATATTTAAAACATCTATCTAGAATATTCCTATCCCAGGACCAATTGTTTTTGAGCTTGTGGCTCAATGTCATGTTATATATGATTTATATAAACAAGAGCTTGTTTGAGCTATTGGTACACTCCCCATATTAGTATATACATTATATTTGTATTCGCATATAAAATATTATATATATATTATTTTTAACTTTTCACTATTGAGATTGATAATTAGAAAACATTGATATAATATGAATAAGGATTCAGGTATAAACATGTTACTAGTTTAATTATTAAGTTATTACATTATATAAGGTTATTAATTGATAAAAACAGATTAATAAAATATAGATAAAGGAAATATGATGATAAATAAATGATAAAAACGAAATAATAGAAAGTCAGGCGTTACATTTTGTTAAATATTTATAGAGTTAGATACATATTTTTTGTATTATTTTTTTAGTTTTGTTTTTTATTTAAAAGATTACAGGTATGTTTACTTAAGTAAATATAAAAGAAATAATAGACAAGAAAATGAAAATATTTTATTTTGAAGTGTTTTTTTTTTAAATAAAGATTAGTAGAAATTTAAATGTCATGTAATATATGCACTTAGTGTAAGAGTAACAAAGTTAGGATTGATATAAATTCAATTAAGAAATGTTTAACGAAACCATATATATTTAACATAACCAACACTTTAATGATGATGATCAAAATAACCTTAGAACTGAAGGTTAAGTATAATGATTCTGAAAGTACTGTTAATTTCTGTTTTCAGATTCAATTTAAAATTAATCTTTAGGTGCCAATCTCTCTTAAATAATTATTTCTGAACATTTTACTATAGCTGATTATTTTAATGTAATTCCATTATCCCTGCATGTTCCCCAATAGATTGCATGGTTTCTCAGGGTTAGTGGTATACAAAAAGCTTGTTTGGAATGAGTTCGAACAACAAAAACCCAGTTGAATTAGTTAAAAATAACTAAACAGGCAAAACTCACTAGGTGCAGTGCTCTCAGATCCAAGACTCCTCACTGATGAAGGCCACAAGTCAGAAACTAATCTGGGGATATTGGATGAGTAGGCACTAGATAGGGATTTTATGCACAAGCCTTCTGGCATCCATTGATTAAAACAGTTATACACAAGCATAAGAAGTGGGGTCATGTAATGATTATTGGCATAAAAATAAGTATTTACTATAAATCAATAAAATACAATTGTTGCTTCTGTATGCAACTACTGTAATATAAATGGAAAAAAATCTTGAATTGAATGAAAATAAACAATTTATTTAAGACCTCATGGTCAAATATAAAGAAAGATTTTATCCAATAATAAAAGTTTCAAACCATGATTTTTGTAGAGTGTAAGCTTACTATAAATGCACACATCTTTAATGACAGTATTTATCAATCCAGTCCTGATTATATTCTTTGAGTATTGGTAGACAATGTAGATGAATCCTATTGAAGATAAATATGTTATGTCTTATGGCAAAGTCCATTTGTTTCCTTATGGTCTTTAAAGCAGGCCATGCTGCAGTCTATGCAACTTCAACAATTGTCTCTAGATACAACTGCCTTGTTCCAAGCCTTTTGACTAATATGATTTCAATTGTATTAACTATGCATGACATATTGTTTTCTGCCAAGCCTTTTGACTAATATGATTTCAATTGTATTAACTATGCATGACATATTGTTTTCTGATAGCTAATATTATTTTGCTGCATTGAATATAATATTCAAAAATAAACAATTGTCAATGCATGGCTATCCAATGCTATTTCTAGGGAGAATATTTTAACTGTCCAACTCTTGAGCCATCCATATATTTGATTATTAATTTTATATTCAATACTCTTATTTCATTACTGAAATTAATTTGCCTTAAAACATCTAATGCCACCTCCCTAATTTGTTTTATACCACAATCAATATTAATTTTAATCTTTACTGATATGTAATATGTTCCTAATCTTTACTCACTTTTAATTATAGCAGAAAATTGGGTTTAAATCCATAAACCTGTTAAACGATTCAGAATATCTGAAAAAGCTGTTTAAGTTTTAAGTTGCCTTTTTTTATATACATTATTGCATATATATGATTTTACATATATGTGCAAGCCCACACATCCAATCTTTTATTTTCCTTCCTTATTTAATGACTTTTTTTGGTTTACTTCAATTTCCATATTTCTTGGTCCAATTATATAGCTTGTTTTAGATTTTCTCTAAGTACTAGTACAATGATAATGTTACATTACCCCCTCCTAAGAATGAAAGACAAATTTTGAGTCATCATTAATTTTTGTTTTTTTTTAATCTCTTTTATTAATTTAAAAGTGCTTCTTTATAGTAAACCATTTATTTGTTTGTATAAATCATTTAGGGCTTTCATTTCTTCTAGCATCTTTCTTATTTCAGTTATGAATGTTCAAGATTCAAAATTTAATTCTTAGTAATACAGTGTAGTCTTTAATATCGGTTAGTGGTTTGTCATGTGACACTTTGTGTTAAAGTATTATCTGTTTATGGATATTTGTTGAATATTCTTGATAATTGATATTAACTTATTATAACTTTACATGCTATCTGTTTATACTCCTATATCAACTCCAATGCAATTCCACATGCGTGTTCTCATTATTGATAAATGTAATTAGTCATATCAATAAGAAATTGAGTGCGTTATCCTTTCAGATTATATTCCACCTTTCCATTCAAAAATGTTCACCCGTGGTTTCTCTGTTAAGCAATACCATCTCAGGACTATATGTTGTAGTACAATAAGTCCAATCATGCAGCTATGCAGCATTGATTAGAGAAATATATATAAGTTGGGAAGTCGTAAATTATGTCTTTGGCAAAATGAAACTAGATGAGACAGTGGACTCTGCCACTGATTTTCTTACTAAAAAGGGTAAGATGTTGCACATAATTATATAATCTCTAAGAATGACAAACTCATATTAAAGCTTGATCAATTATGTTTATAAACACCAATGAATCTTTGAAAAATTCACACATTTTAATCAATCCTTTACCACTTCTGACACTATAAATAAGTAAAATCTCATATATTTTGTAATATATAAAAGTAATTAGCTTTATCTCATAGAATTTTTTTTCTTTCACCATCACTTAAATATGTCTAAAGTTGATCTGCCCTGAATTCTCACCTTAGATATTTCCAGATACTTGGATTGCAAATTTAATACTTTGCCTTCTAATAGCTACATAACATATTTTTATATCATAGATCATTTTTAATCATTTACTGACATTTGGATTTAACCAATGTGGTTTATTAAATAATACATTTTAAAATCAGAGAATCCTATTATTCAGGATCTCAAACATTATTGAGCTTTTATCATCAGGGAATCCTATTATTCAGGATCTCAACTGTTATTGATCTTTCATTATCTATTTATTTGCTGTGATATAAGTATAACAGTTATTACTCACTTATTTTTCATAATAATTAAGCAGCATTAAGTGTACTTTATCAAAGTCAATAATATCATGGTTATTCTCAAAAGGTTTCATCACAATCAATAATTTTATCGTTGTCCTAAATAATGCCGTCACAATCAGTTGTGTCCATACTCATAAATTATGGTGCAAAGGGAAGATCACCAGAATTAAAGCATTTGCTTTTACTTTAATTAACCTATTCTAACTCCTTTAGCCTTATCTCTGTATATTCCACCATTCATTTTAGGGGTGGCAGTATTATTACTAGGCAACTATGATGTACCTTTGTAGGAGTTACTTCATAAATGAATCTATCTTGGACTGAGCTGAAACTTCCTTCCCTTTTGCCTACATTTTTATAGATGGTGAAAAACTTAAGCCAATAGTTTTTGAAGCTTTGCTGTGTGTTGTACTCGAGTCCAATATGTTCCTAATAGCACCTGCTTCATCCTGATCAGCAAGTTATATCTCATCGTTTTGAATATTTGTTTTTCAAACAGTGGGAATCTATTAAGTCTTGCAATCTGCCATGGAAAAAATGTTGTAAAAGTTTTACCTATCTGACATAATATTTCATTTCAGTAATCCTGTCCAGTAATTGCATGATAACATCTCTTTGCACTCCTGAAAATGGACTGGCTTGTTAAAAAAAAATGCACCATTCTTGGGAAGCCCCTTGCAAATGGCTACACATTATGGACAGTTTTCATTCTTCCACTGAGAAACTCTCCAGATTGTTCTCTAAATACTCTAATTTTTAAGAATTGGTTATGACTCTAAAACCTAGTTCTTGACAGCCTTTGTTTGAAATTGGATTTATCTCTTTCTGAATTCTTCTATATTTATAACTTGATTAGGCTGGTTCATATTTAGCTATCATATTTTCTATTCTATTTTTTGTTTAAGAATTCTATCTAATATTTCTTCTCAAAATGCCCTTATGAGGTGTTTTTTTTTACTTTTTTTTCAATGGCTTCTTTACATTCTTGTGTCATTTCCTGTTTCATAATGTATTTTTTTCTCATCTTCATCCATTTGGATTCTTTTTCCTCTTCTCTCACTTTGTCCCACCATTTTCACTATTTTCAAAATAACCTTCTGGTTTTCCTGGGAGATTTACATTGTATCTTCTATTCTCAAAATAATTTTCTGATCCTGAGGGATGATTTCTTTTATTGTTTCTTCTATTCCCTGAATTTGTTTTAAATTTTTTTTTTTTTGCTACAGATTATCCTCTTATATACTATTCATATAAGATAAAAATGTTGAATTCTTAAAACTAATTTTGAATTTTAAAATCTTTCAAATTAAAATCCCAGAATACGTGTATGAGAGAAGCGATTAAGAAATATTAATTAAAATTTAGTTTACTTCTTGTTTCCAGATATTAAAATATTTTTTTTAAAAATTAGATCACTGCCTCAAAGTTAAAAATAATAAGCCCACTTTTTTATAAAAAAAAATTTCTCAATAAGTAAGGTTGGATTCTTACAATTGAAAAGTATAATGATCATATATTCATAAAAACAAATTATATATATTAACAAATTACAGAAATGTATACGTTACAGTTGAAGTGATTAATCGGTTAGTATTACTAATTACTGATTATTAATAATAATAACCAAATAAGATGGTCAAAGTGATTAATTTTAAGAAATTTATCAATATGAACTGATAGTTTATCCATAATTCGTGACCGTCAACGGTAAATGTAATAAATTGCAATAACGTTAAGTTCGCAACTGTCAATGGTAAATTTAATACACTTCAGTACCATTAAGTTCGTGACTGTCAGCAGTAAATGTAATATATTTCAATATGTTCAGTTGGAAGCTTCTCTGTATTCCAGGGGAAAGAAGGAGTCATATCATTGTTGTGTTTTTGCTAACCATTCACTTAATGCTGATTACTATATTATTGAGATATATTGTTTTTTATTGATGTCTATTTCTAGTGTGGATGGCACATTAGTTTTACATTTTCATTAATTTTACATTAACCATAAGCATAATGGAGGTTTTAGACATAATGAAGAAATGATTTAATGATCAAATGAATACTTTGAAATCAAAAAAGAAACCAAAAACAAGCAGTTATTTACAAGAAAATAGTATTACTCATGTTTGCTAAAAATTAAAGAAACCAAAGAGAAGTTTCCATCCAAATCACCTGCAGAATACAATGTTTATCAATGATACAATACTGTAAAAATTGGAAGGGTTTGAAAAACTCATCATACCCATTAAAAATAAAAAGCATCAATCATTTATTTTTCACTTTTTTGGAAGAGAATTTTCAATTAATTCACAACATCCATATTGCAATTGGTCATGCCAGCCAAATCAGGATGATGAGAGAGCTTAAGACAGAGTATAAGAATGTTACTGAAAAAAATGTTATGCTGTACTGTATTTAAATCTTTATAAAAATGTAAAACTTTTACCTAATTAAAATTTCCTATTTATTTCGTATTCAATGTATAATTTTATCATAATTTGATAAATACTACAACAATAAATAAATAAATAATCATTAAATATTAAAATTAATAAATAACATATATTATACATTTTTTTACACTTATCAGAGTCCTACTGGTAATTATTAATAATTGCCTGGTCAATGTGATTTATATGTATTATTTATCACTTTGACCAAGGATCCTGGTAATTATTAATAATTACATTGTCGTCAATGTGGTTTTTACTTATTTTTTATCACTTTGACCAAAACACCCTGTAATTATTAATAATAACCGGATTTATTACTTTAATCATAACATATATACTGAGATATAGTTCTATACATGTCTAAGAGATAGACTTATTGTTTTAAAGAAGATTTAAAAAAGAAAAACAAATTTAAATAAACATAAGAAAAATAGCAATTAAAATTTTTTAAAATAGAAATTAATGTTTATGAGATAATTGTTAACAATTGTCTATGGTCAAATATCTTTCTCTTTAAGATTTCAATACATGCAATTAACGATTTACACAAATATAAATAATTTATAGACAATTTTTCCATTTTTTTTTTTTTTTTTGGTTTATAGGTATTTTATTTTATTTTTATTTATTTTTTATTTTTCTTTTTTTTTTTATTATTTTTTATTTTCTTATTTTTTATTTTTATTATTTTTAATGTTATTTTTCTCTGTTTTATAGAACCTTGATAAAGTCCATATTATTATTGAAAAATGGACGAAACGTTGGATATTTATATTTTATTTATGTAGTTTATATAATGTATATCAATAAATTTTTTTGAAAAGAAAGTCTCTCCAATATATTTATGTGAAGTTTTTTGACTCTTAAGTTTGTAAGTTATAAACAATGAGCATTGCTAATTCCCCAAGAAGCTTTGTGATAAACGCTTAACCAGAAAAAGCATTTAAAATATCTCTGTCAGGAAACCTCCCCCTCCAAACCCCTGACCATGGTTTCATGCTTTGGCACTCCTCAGAGAGGTGTCAGGGTAGGTTCAGACACTAGATCTAAAAATACCAACCCAAAGCCAGCATTTATCTAAAAGTTATCTATTGAGTTGAAAGTCTGAAATTTTCAGACACTTACATGTCTTCACACCCAGCTATCCAACTCAAATAGCTATATGGGGCTGAGAGATCTTCAGCCATACCATATATTAGTAGTCTTAGCAATATAACATCGCATAAGACTTAAGGCAGGGACTATAAATAGTCACAATAAGAGTCATAGATCACATGACCCTATTCTCTTAAGCTTGTAAATTATGCCGATGGTATTTTAACTGCAAATATAAATTAATCTTTAATTTATTGTTACATATTTATTTAATTTCACTATTGCAAAATAATAATTCTTATAATTAAATGAATTCTTAATCACTTACTGCTTATCAGTTAAAAGATTAAAAGTATACTACATTATAAATATATTTAATTATATGTATATTGTCTATACTAAACAATGTACTTATAAGAGACTTGAACTTGGAACTGAGCACTGATTGTATATATGTATGGGAGATGGCGATCTGGGGCAACTGATGAGTGTTGGTTCAGCATGAGATATGTATATTGGAGATCATTTATCTTTTACACATGTATGTGGTCATGTGTATCGGTTGTATAAAATGCATTGGATAGATGTAGGGAACTTGAATTCGAGTTCAAGTCCCTTATAATTACATTAAGTTTAGTGTAGACAATATACATATAGTTAAATATTACATATTCAGCCTCTTTTGTATAATTAAATGAACATATTAAGGTCTTATGTGTGAGGATCAGATTGACTTAAGGTCAACATGGGTATGATGATAATATTGGCATCAACAAGGGCTTTGAACATTCCATCCTCGGACTTTCAGTGAAATGGATGGCTGAAAGAGAGTGGAGAAGATTGAAGATTGTCCATTAAAGTTTAAAGATTTGCTATCTTAATATAAAGTGAGTACTGATTTATATATATATGGGAGATGGTGATCTGGGCCAACTGATGAGTGTTGGTTCAGCATGAGATACGTATATTGGAGATCATTTATCTTTTACACATTATGTGGTCATGTGTATCAGTTGTATAAGATGCATTGGATAGATGTAGGGAGCTTGAAAGTTTGAGTTTAAGTCCCTTATAATTACATATATTTAAAATAATTAAGGTAGGTATCAAATAGGCAGAAAAAAAAATTAAATCATTTGGGAATTTGAATATTGGTTTTATTTTTTTAAAAAACTTTAATTGAGAAACATTACAAGTATGGCTTCTCCAAAAAGCTTTTATAATAGTATAGAGGCAATCAATACATATTGAAATTTAATTTAAAAATATATATTACATTTTATTGCTAAAAAAAAACTTTATTTTGATAAAAAAAAAATGTTTTGCAATGGCAAATTTTTGTACATATTTTTTAAAAACAAAAAAAGGCAAATAATTTCTGGTCTAGCAGTAATTTCACTAGAAAATTACATGACTAATCAACTCATTTTCTATTTAAGTGAAAAAAAATTCAAATTATGAATAAAGAAGAATAACTATTAATATACATTTTTTTTTTTTAAAAAAATTCTTTTCAAAAAATTTCACATGCCATAATTCAGAATAAAATAAAGAATTTGCCCTGCAGACATATAAACACACACATACAGAATACTTTTACATGATTTTTTTAAACCTCTGCATAAATGATATACAAAATTATCGCTAGGCACACATTCTAATATTATATGAGATTAATAAAAATCTAATTAAGGTAAATTTTGAGTGTTTCTTGAGTTTACTTCTGCGCTATATTCTTTCTAAAAATAATATTATTTTTATATTATTGTTAACATATATACAAATATCAACACAGACAAACTTAAGATAAAACTACGACATATCCCAACTCTTATAGTTTAAAAAGAATTAAATCAATTAGATATATTTAAAAGGCAGTATTTTATTAAGTTTTCAAAAAGTCCTCAAAAATTATTAGATTAGTGATAAATCTGAAATACTCATGACAATTTTCTTAGGCTGAAAAAAAAAAGATGTTTAAATAATTAAATCTTTTTCCCTTCACTTTTTAATAAAACTATTTTTAAATTAATCGTAATATTTAAAGCCTCATTTAAATTTGAAATAAAAAGTAGAAAGAGTAGGCAGGAAAGAAAACTAGTTTTGAATTTCCCGATTTATTTACGAGCTTCAAAATACAAGTTAATTTTTATTTTATTAATTCCCTTACAAAAAAAAAAAAAGAACGCACATTTAAAACATTTTTATCGTAGAAATGAATACTTACACTGATAATATTTATTTACTTTTTTCCAAAATTGGATGTAACGTTATCGGTTTGAATATTTAAAAACTAATTCAACATCGTTTGTAGCCAACTTTGATTTTAAGTTATGTATTTACTTAAATCCCTCTAGCGGATATTTATTGCGTTACTTCCTACAAAGTTTGCACTCGTCTCGTTGAGTTTGAAAGAGTGGAAAGAACTTTTTCAACCGCAAAAAAGTTTTTAAACTTTTACCATGGCTGCTGTTGTTGCCCAAATGAACATCCCAGTTGATACTAATATGAATCAAACTATTAGTCTTACATTTACTACTGGAAAAAGTGCCAAGGAACTAGCTAAAGAAAAGGTAAGAAGTTTTAAGATGTATGTTTTCATAAAAGGGTGTTTTGGTTCTATTCGTGTTCACTTCAATATTTTACGAGTTTTTTATTACCGGCTAATTTCCCCTTTTTTATAAATTTGATCACTTTTAACTCATTGCACCGAAACATTTAATAAAAATGACTCAGACGTGAAGACAGTGCTAAAAGATTTAACGATGTGCTTGAGCAAATTGAAAGGAAATAGGTGTACCCCTTGAGACAATATCCCATTCTTGATCTCAGTGGATCAAAGATCACGAAGTATAAATCACTTTTTAGACTATCACATCGTAAAAAATGTTACTTAGTAGATTTATTGATAATTGGAAAAAATGAAGTAGTTATAGGTACATTTTTGTTATTTGAAATGTTGAGTTTATTATTAAAAAATCATTTATATGTACGTGTGTCTTAATAATTACCGAATAAATGTTTATTTATGCACTGACACAAATATTAATTACTCATGGCCAGTTTTTTTTAAAATTAAGATTCACCTGTCAATGTTAGCATATTTTACATTTGCTGATTTTTTTTTTCGTTACGACCTGAATGAGTTTTAACTGAATAAAATTTTAGCAGCTTCTATTAAAAACTATTTTGTTCAATTTTAATGCCACATATATATTTATACGTTTTGTCTCTCTGCCTGTAGAGATTCATAATTCAGAGAGAATATTCATTTTAAAAAAAAGGAAAAATAATCCTGCTAAAACTTTTCTCTTACTCCCTCTTCCCTAATTTAAGACTTAATCTCCAGCCATCGCCCAATAATAACTAATATATATTTGCAAGTTTTTTGGTTGTCTCTTTCTTCTTTAGCTCAATTCTACCACGACCGTCCATCAACCCAGAAGGCAGGCCAATCTCCCACAGTACAGATTTATTAGAAACACATTTTTTCAAGTAATCCATATAGTACATCTTACAATTTAACTTCATATATACATTATTTTTAGAGATACTTAATCTTAACTTCATGCAATATGTATTTAAATACATATTCAATCTTTTAATCCATAATCCTGTTAAGACCTTCCTCATACTCCCTCCTTCCTAATTTAAGATTTCATCTCCAGCCATGGTCAGATAATAACTAATATATAATTTAAATTTTCGTTAGTCATTTAATATCCGTATTATCCAGTCATCATTACCTCTATATATATATCCAACTTTTTTTGTCATTCAAATTTACTTTGCATATATATATATATATATTACTATTTAAAATATGTATATATTTTTACATATTTTTTTATATAATGGAAAATATTAAAATTTAGGTCTATATGTTTATATTTTTGTACTATTAGTTTTGACATTCTTTATAAATTAATTTTATGTAAAATAGAAGATTTCAACAATTCTTGGAGTTCAAGATATTTTTAGATAATTTAAGTTTAATATAGTGAAATAAATTTGAATATTGTCATTTGCCTTGACGTTAGAATACGTTGTTAGAGGAGATGGAAAACTATCACTATTTATGAGAATATTTTATTCCAACTAATTATCATATTGTATAGATCTTAAATGCTATTTGGGTTGTTATCAGTTTAATGTTAAGATATATTGTTTTATTATAAATGTATATATCATTAAAATATTGTGGATTTTGAATTTATTAAAACTTTTTAAGTGTGATATATATTCATCATTATCATCATTTTAACCACTATCGATTCACTATAGATTGAAGGTTTTTTTCTAGTTAATCTTTTCCGATCTCTAGCCTCTCTTCTCCTCATCACTCCCACACACTTCCTTATTTTATCCATCTATTTCATGTGGTAATATACATACTGTACTTTATTTATCAAAAAATAAACTTCCTTGTCAATTAATATATTATTTAATTTTTAAACTTATACACTTTAATTAAGTACATTTATTTAAAAAAAATAGATTACTGACTTTATATATTAGTTATTTATGAGGTCATGTGACTTCTGATATTCAATACCACATGTGACTTCAGGTATTCATGCCCAGTATATGGACAATTTCATTCAATTGACCAATCATAGCTTTTTTATATATTTTAACTGACAATCAACTCAATAATTCTTAACTCTTGAGTCCTTCACTAAACAGTCAGAGACATTAATTTAAAATGATTTTAAAATCATGCATCTCATAATTAGTTATAAAGTTTATATCAGTGATACATGTAATATAGTATATACATTTATATACAACAATGAAATAGGTAAAATTGTACATATTTGGTCTATTAAAAAAAAAGAGGAAAAGTCCTTTCTTTTCCTGATTTTATTCTACGTTGTTGCCATGATAAGCCTCATCATATTTAAATTATTATTGACTTTACAATTTTGATAACCATGATTGGTTAAAAATATTTGACCTATATAATTTCTCACTATAGACAGAACTACGAATATATTTATATATAATTTAGAACTATATATTTTATTTCTTGATGAATAAAATTTATCAATCATTGAAGTTAGAATTACAATAGTAATTTTGCCAAGCCACTATTGTTTATGATAAACCATTAATTATAAGAGTTTTGAGACTTAGTAATTAACAAATCCAGCTTTTATTATTGTAACTTGAACTTGGAAAAAATATTTTTGATTATAATCAGAGTTAGTATTATAATTTTTTTTTCAAGTTGCCAGTCTGTAACCAACACAACTATCCATTTAATTATCAGTCAGTAAATGGATATTTATTAGCTTAACTCATGTGTAATATCTTCTCTGATTATGGTTTATCTTTGAAAGGCTGTTGGGAAAACTTTTGTTGTGCAATAGATTATGTAAAGGTTGTTTTATCTTTTATTTTATTAACTATTTACTTCTTTAATAATGCTTGCTATTTGTCAAAAAACTCTTTAAATCTATAAAACCTACTTTTAACCTTAATACTGTATGACTTGAGTACTTAATTTTACCACAAGAAGGACCACTACAAATCTTAACACAAGATTACAACTTTATAAAGATAAGAGCGGCATTTTATCTTCAACCTGCTTTCTAATTATATAGGCAAATCTAGAGCATTTTGATTTGAGAGTATGAAGCTAGTAAATTCTTCACTAATTAAGTCCACTACCTCTTGTAGAGGTCCCTCTAGTGGTAAAATTAAGCACTCAAGCTGCATAGTATTAAGGTTAAAACCTTATATGTATTTATGTGCTGACCATGCGCTTAATAAGAATTAATGTTGATAATTTTAAATTGATTCAAAATATTTCTAATTATAAGATCTAAATATTAACTTGCTATGCATCGAAAGATTTCACGAATGTTGATTTCTAAACGAGGTAGTGGACTTAATTAGTGAAGAACTTACTAGCTTCACACTCTCAAATCAAAATGCTTTAGATTTGCCTATATAATTAGAAAGTAGGTTGAAGATAAGATGCAGCTCTTATATTTATAAAGTCGTAATCTTGTGTTAAGTTTGTAAGATCCCTCTCATGGTAAAATTAAGCACTCAAGGCACATAGTATTAAGGTTAAAGCCTTATATATATATTTATTTGCTGACCATGTGCTTAATGAGAATTAATGTTTAATACCTACTTTTATTATATAAAAATAAACAAATAAAAATTATCATTTTTTCCAATTCATTCATTGTCATATCATAACTATCCATTAGAGTGAAACTTTCAGACAACTTCTCTCACTATACATGTATTCACAATCATCATTTTTTGGATAGTATGTAATTAACTTTTATAGTACATCTATTTATTATTATTAATAAAATCAACCAGATTTCAATTTCTTTCCAATTTTTATCAGCCCAACTCTAATTTAATATTTAACTTTCCATTAGGTTATGAATATTTTAAAAATATAATGTTTTTATCTTATTAAATAATCACAGTCTTCTTACACCTTTAAGCAAATAATTTTTATTAATATAACAACAGTTTCGACTGTCCCTGGAAGTCTTCTTCAAATCTCAATTATTTAATTATTTGCTTAAAGGTGTGTGAAGACTGTGATTATTTAATAAGATATATTGTTGTATATGAATAAGAAAAATTACTGAAGAAGAAGTTGGAAGAAGTATAAAGTTTATTTTTAAGAGAGAATGAATTATTTTTACATTACTATGTAAAAATAATCTAAACATAAAAACCTTAATTTTAAAAAGTGCATATTCTAATAAAATTTGCATAAATCCATTTTTGATATAGTCTTGTTTTGTTTTATAAATATGATATTTGTGGTAACATTTTTTAAAGAATATGCACAATTTTGTCTCTTTATGATATGTTTATTTAAAAAAAATGTTCATAGATACACTTGTTGTAATTTTTTTAATTTTGATATTAGAAAAATTTTAATTATTCTATTTTTAATGGATTCCTGTGAGTCATAAAAAATATCTTAAATTATTATCTTTATTTGATACATATTTTTACAGTATATGTACATTTAAAAATAAATTAAAAAAAAACTTTAAAATTATTTGCAGGGGAGCTATTTGAAAATCAAATGATTAGAGGCCACTTAGCATCACATCATAATGATTATAGGCCACTTAATGTCCCATCATAATGATTAGAAACCACAGCATCACATCATAATGATTAGAAGCCACTTAGCACCACATTATAATGATTAGAGGCCACTTAGCATCACATCATAATGATTAAAAGCCACTTAGCACCACATCATAATGATTAGAGGCCACTTAGCATCACATCATAATGATTAGAAGCAACTTAGCATCACATTATGATGTAATTTGGGGGTGGGGCAGGGATAGATAACTTTGTACATATATAAATAACATTTCGAAGTGAAAAAATATTTAACTTAACTAAGAGGATTTCTAGGCTTTTGGTCTGTATATTGAACTAATTAAATTCTTTTAAGAAAAAGCCATTTTACATTCCATTGTTTAAAAAATATATATCCTCATAAAATACTCAGGAATATAACAAGTAAATAATTACTTAATAGCAATATTACAAATAATTTAATTATGAATTAAACAAAATCTGACAACAAATTAACCAATTCATTTAGAGCAATGGGGCATAGAATAAGATGTAAGCCAATTAGAAGAGAGAGATCAAGTGAAACACTGCTACTTCTTATTCTTTTTACAACTTTTGTATTAAATATATAAAAAAAATTTTTTACATATATATTGCATCACACACTTTTATTTAATATGTTTCATTTTATTTTAGAAATGTTTCTAGTCCTTCAATAGTTTTCATCAATTAATGAACCTAAAATCCAAACCTAAATATGGATGTAATTAACAAATATCATCTATCTGTCTATTTATATATGCACACAATATATTTATTAACCTCCACTAGGATATGGCTGAGATGATTTGGCAATAAGATTTAATCATTGCTACCAGTAATTTGCTAAATGCTTACTAATATCCTAAAATATTTTATTGTGACTTATATTAAGACCTATTTAAAAAAAAATATTAAGTACTTACATATTAGACCTGCAATGTAGGAGAGATAATGTGCCATTTCATATTTGTGGTAAATGATTGATAACTTTTGTAAATCTTGTGAAAATATCATGTACTTGGGGTCCATTTTGAGGAATTTATCATTTTAAGTTTGTACAAGATCCAATGCACACATTATTTGGTCAGATCACAAGATTAGAAAGTTATCAGTGGATTGATATGAATGTGAAAAGGTGTAGCAGGTCTAATACGCAAGTCCCAAATATTACATCTAACTTACAATTGTGGCTTTTATAGTAATAATGGTTATAAGTGCTTTTATCGTAGATCAAAAATAGTGCAAAATTGTAAATAATTTTACATTATTACTAATTTAAATTATTAAGACATTCGTATATTTTATGTAGAATCTGAAATTTGTCAAAATATTAATCTTATATGTTTGGCACAACTATTCCATATTGAAAAAAATATAAGGGAATTCATCTATGGTTAAAAGACTGGATTCTAATATCATGAATAAAGTATTCAAATAAGATGACCAATCTTTTTTATACAATATCGAATTTAAATAAATTAATAAATATAATGTTAAAGCTATTTTATCAAAAATATGTTTGCTGTAAATTGAAAAAGATATTAATTCAGTAATATATTCAATAATAATCATATTTATACATGCAAATACTGTACATTAATTGAAATTAGTTTAATTATTTGAAAACCCAACAAAATAAATATTTAAAATAGTATTGTTAATTAATTTTTATAAATCATAATAGAAAGAATATGGGTAAATTATTATTAATTCAAAAACCTGACTTCAAACTTGGGTTAATACTGAGAACATTTTTGAAAAAGCTCAGAGTTACTCAAAAACCTGCAATTATAATGGTAAAAAGAACGATGTTTAAAAATTAAATACAATATATTGGTGTAATTTAAGTTCATCTTATTCGCAAGTATTCTTTAAAAAAATTAATTTAATAAAATAAATAAATTTAAATTCATTAATTAAATTTATTTGATTATGAAAAAGTTTAGTATCGGTAAAATGGTAGAAATTTAACTACTGTACTATAATAAAAGTTGTGCCATAGCGCCATTTTTCTATATCATAAAATAACAATGAAAAGTAATGTTTAAACAGTTTAATACCTGTGTTACTTTAAAAAAAATAATTTGGTACAAAAAAAAATACATTAAATCCATTAATTATCAAAATTTATTATACTTGAAATTTTGTGTTACAAAGTATAAAAATTCATAAGAAAAATGTAAGCTTTGTGCATGGGTATGTAAAAATTCTTACCTGATTAAATTTCTTTCTCTCTTTATATTTTGAAATAGATGTTTAACATAGAATTTGGGGTTTTATATTTTGTACATTATTGAGAGTAAACTTAGATGAATTTTTTAACAATTAAACTTTTTTACGTAGAGGAAATGTAAATTAAGAATATATTTCTTCATCTGCCTTAAAGCACTAATTGTATCTCTTGTATTTTCATATGCTATGTTATATATAGTGTTTCATATATTATGTTATTTTTTGTATATTTGTTAATATTTTGCAGCTATTAATAAAGTTTATTTTATTAAAAAAAATCAAATTAGAATTCTGTAATCTCATTGAAGAAGAAAACTCGCCATTTTTTATTGGAAATAATTTTTTAATATATAATTGCAAATGTCCAGATTATGGCCATTTGAATTGTGTTTAAATATAACCAATACACAGTAGATACAGTGGATTATGTCATGTTATATTAAGTTGGTGGTGTAATATTGTGCAGACATAAATTTTAAACTTATTTTGTATTTTTTTTTTTAATTTAATTTTTAACATAGAAAATTGCAAATTTATTGTTTCTAAAAATTACCGCATAATTTTTCACCATATCTATGCCACTTACTGTAAATTTTAGTAAGTAATAATAGATGCTAGATGTTAGGACCTATTAAATTCCTATCCTTGACCATTCTATCCAATATCCCCAGACTAATTTCAAGCTTATGGCTTTCATCAGTGAGGAGTTTTGGATCTTTGAATAGTGCACCTGAAATTTTAGAGTCTAATGCACTTTCCCTTCAATAGCTATCATTTATCTCTGTTATATTATCAAATTATCAGCTTTAAAGTGTAAACATTTAAATCTTTCCAATCTAAGCCAATATGTTTGGATAGTCATATAGGTCTGAAACCAATTCAGTTTCCATACATTTAGGTGTCATTAGATTTTTTAACTACTTTATATACCTATATCTTGCAGTCAGGATTTGGTATAAACCAATAAAATATCACATGACCCCAGTTTACATACTGCTGTTATAGCAGCATACTTTGTTTTCACCATCTCTATGCCAGTGTAAGGTTTAGTAAGAGTAAATGCCGGATGATAGTGCTTATAAACAAAGCAAAGCAAAACTCCATATAGTAGTGCCACCTGTGCTAAACAGAGCAATCAATGGATGCCAGAAGGCTTATGCATAAAATCCTTATCTAATGCCTTCTCATCCAATATCCCCAGACTAGTTTCTGGCTTGTGGCTTTCATCAGTGAGGAGCCCTGGATCTGAGAGCAAGCCTCTGGCATCCATTGATTACTCTGTTTAGCACAGGTGGCACTACTTTTATGGAGCTTTGCTTTGCTTTGTTTATAAACAATTATGTGCTAGTATTGGAGATGTGATCATGTGATGCTTGATGATAATGCTTATTAAATCCCTGTCCTGGGCTGTCCTATCCACCATCCCCAGGTTTTATAATCTAAAGTCATGTGATGGAGTTTTATTGGTTCTAAAAATTAACTCTATAAAAAATTGATTTTCATGTAATCTATGGGTACAATCTAATTTTTTTCTAAAAATGTGTTATGGATATTAATCTTATTACTTAATATTTCTTTTAATCTTTGCTATATAGAGTTGAACTTTTTTTAATTTTTGGAATCTATTGGATAGAAAGTTGCTAATTTTCACATAGTGTTATGGATATTTAACTCTCACCATATGCTTTACTTAAAAAAAAATTTAATAGGCTAGGAGAATAAAAGGAATGAACCAAAGCTGGAAGAATAATTGGATAAGAAGGGAAAGAATGTTTAATTTGGCTAAGGGGGTTTCTGAATATATAGCTCATATACAAAAGCTTGTCTTCATTTAAGAAGATGCTGTACACCACATCACATAAACATGATCATCATCATAATCAGCCATTATTGACCCATTGCAGGATGAAGATCTCTCCAATTTCAATCCATATTCTTTGATCTCTAGCTTTCTTTCTCTACATCACATTAGCACATTTTCTTATTTCAACAATCCATCTCACACATGGTCTTCTTCTATGTGTTTTACATATATATTCCAAATAACAGTAAATAACAAAGTAAAATCCAATATAAATTTTAATCTCTAATAGTACTTTCGGTTGTCATTGATGAGCAGATATATCCCACTGGATGGCGCTGTTTTCATGCTAAAACACATAAAAAAGCTGTTTCCACGGCCGACACCTTCGAACCTGCATTTTCTATAATACTTTTTGTTGTGCTACAGATTGCAGGCCGCTATGTCGTGTCGCAGTACAGCATGTATGTTTTATGCAGCAAATACATTTTCCGAATTCGCACAGTTTATAAAATGATTACGGCTTGGGGAGAGGGTGTGTTTTTTTGAATTAGATGGAAATGTTGTTTTCATTGGATTTTTTTCTATTTTAAAGTATTGAAATGTTCAGATTTTGTAAAGTAATAATTAACAGACTTTTTACATCATAGTGTATTGAAGTTTTAAGTAGTAAATGTTGATGAGATATATGTATAAAGTTATTTGGAATTAGGTAACGAGTCAAGTAACGTACTATTCATAACATTCCACGAGACATTTTAAGATTGTACCCGTGTGTATATTTTTGAAATAAAAAAAAAAGCATTAACACAAAAATATCCAGTAAGAAAAGTACAATTGTACACTGTTTTTTTAAATGTCATAAAAAGCATATATTATAAACCTTTTATATATATATATATTTGTCGTTGTTTAAAAAAGTTTTAGTTTCTTTCTTTTTCTCTGACTACCGTTATTCTTTGTCGAATATAGTTTATGTTTATTGTTATCATTTATTTTATAGATGTTAGTAAAAAAAAATATTTACAAAAATACGATTTTGATATTTTTTATTTTAACCGTAAACCTAACCCTAAAACTAACCCTAAAGCTAACCCTAAAACTAACCCTAAAGCTAACCCTAAAACTAACCCTAAATGTAACAAGTTTTACTTTTAGTTATCATTCTATTTGAAATAAAAACTAGCGGTAAACAACAAAAAAAAAAAAAGCTGTAACCCCAGTAAAAAAATCTCCAATAGAAAATTGATTTTTTCTAATAAAAAGAAAACTAAAAAAGATGAATCAAATTGTAATTTGTTTATTTTATTTTACATTTATTATTATCATTTAATTTGTATACGTTAATAAAAAATAATATTTAAAATTAAGTAATATTTAAAAAAGACGATTTTCTTTTTGTTTTTATTTTCGCATTACAAAAAACACATCAAAATGATTATAATTAACGACCCATGAATGATCATATTTTATAATTTTAGCATGATAACTGCGCCATCGAGTGGGATTTAGCAGCTATTCTATGACAACCGTACTTTCAATTATATTCATAATCATTTTCAACTAAAGTGACTTAATTTCAAAATTAGAAAAATTAAAGAGCAATTTCTATTAATTGTTATAAAAATACGATAATATACAGACAATCAGTGAATATTAAGATTAGTGAATTATGGGATGCATTAAATTGCCATGTGGTTTCCAGAAGATGCCATTTTATTCCATTTTGAAATTAAGACAGTTTAGTTGAAAATGATTATGAATATAATTGAAAGTACTACTATTGATTAAAGTTTATATTGGAATTTATTTTATTTATTGTTATTTGGAATATAATTATAGTTTATTACAATATTTTTTATTAATGGCATTTATTGTATTCGTGTGTTATATATAAAGGACTAATTATATATTGTGTATATTTAAAACATTTTATAGTATTGCTTGTAATGATTCTTACTTTATGGTAAAGATTAATGATCTGTTTCTTTTGTTTTGGATATTTTACCATGGTACACTATAGAAAAATAATGGTAAACCATCTTTTGAGGGCATTTTGAGATGCTTAATTCTTTATGATATGTTGTCAGTAATTTTTGTGATAAACTTGGTTACTGAATAATAATATTTTTTCTCACTTCTATGGATTTAAACATTTTCTCTTTTGATCCTGGCTTAGTTTCTTGATTGGTATATATATTGGATAATTATGCAAATCCATTGGTAATAAAAATGTACAAAATTTAAGTATACATATATAGATATGCTTTATAATTCAAACCTAACTCGGAAACTTTGTGTGCAAAAATATATTTGTAAAATAATATAGGCGCTATTGCATCTGACTGCAAAACTACTTTTTACTTAAAAACAAAATAAAATTATATTACTCTGCAAGCGCTTTCAAGAGATGTGCTCTCATCTTCATAGCTCTAAGTGAAGTAATTTTATGCAAGTTATGCATAATTTGCATATAATTACTTCACTTAGAGCTATGAAGATGAGAGCACATCTCTTGAAAGCGCTTGCAGAGTAATATAATTTTATTTTGTTTTTAAGTAAAAAATAGCTTTGTGGTCAGGTGCAAT
This sequence comes from Epiperipatus broadwayi, assembly GCA_028023455.1. Lineage (NCBI taxonomy): Eukaryota > Metazoa > Onychophora > Udeonychophora > Euonychophora > Peripatidae > Epiperipatus > Epiperipatus broadwayi. The sequence continues at coordinate 1,801,019 of JAQFVV010012618.1, read as the reverse complement.
AGCACCTATATTATTTTATAGATATGCTTTATAAAGTATTCAATGAATGAAATAAAAACTTTACCAATTTAATGCATTTTTTGAGTATTTATAAGAAAAGTATGATTATGGTGCTAGACATCAAAAACCATATTATGCGAAATAGAATTGGTAATGTTTTTATTTTGTCCATTAGATACTTAGCAAAGCATATCTTATATATAATACTAATATCATTTATGTTCTTTATTACTTTTTACAATGCTTTTTTATATCCCACTCTTGACTGTTTTGATTGCCCCAGCAATCCTCTTCAGAACTTTGGAAATATAAGTAGAAGTTCTGAAGAAGATTCCTGGGGCAATCGAAACTGTCAATAGTAGGTTGTAAAAAAGCATTGTAAAAAGTAATAAAGAACATAAGTGATATTATTATTATTTGGCAATGCAATAAAAAAGATTAAGTTATAATAATTCATATCTTAAAGATATGTGTGTGTGTGCGCTTGAATTTTGATGTATTTGGGATAAAATAAATCTTATTAAAAAGTATCAAATAATAGTAAACTACCTCCAATGATAATCAGATGTTATTGCTGTCTTAGTATTGTATTTGCTTAGTTAATACAGCTTGCCTTTAGGCAAAGAATTTAATATATTTATATATAGAAGCTAACTATGTATTATCTTAGTTTTAAAAGCCGTATTAAACATTGAATATTAATTTATTAATTAACTATAAAGCACTAATTTTAATATACATTTATTAAGTCAGAATGTCTATTCGCATGTTCCTTTGTTTCATTTAAACTTAAGTTACAATCTATTTGTTTGTTTGCTTCAGGATTTATTTGGATAAAATAAAAAATAGAGTCATATATCACATGACCCCATTTCTTTTAAGGTTGTAAAATATAAACAAAGAGCTTTTCTAATTGCTCAACAAGCTTTGTGATAAATGCTAGTCAGAGAAAGCATTTAAAATATCTCTAACAGAAAACCACACCCAAAACCTGACCAATGGTTTCATGCTTTGGCACTCCTCAGAGAGGTGCTAGGATAGTTTCAGACACTAGATCTAAAAAAAACCAATCCAAAGCCAACATTTATGTAAGTGTTAACTATTGAGTAGAAAATCTGAAATTTTCAAACACTTAAATGTCTTCAAACTCAGCATTGGATAAAATTTTGAAATTGAGGTTTATATTTATATCCAATACAATTTGTTCAAATTTGTACATTTGTTATAAATCACAGGTAATGCAATATGATACTAAGATATTTTGAATAGGTTCCCTAATTTCTTAAATCTACATGGATTGGTGGATGAAATTTTGATATCAAATTTCAAAGACTTTGATATTCCTTCAATAAGTCTTCAGTAATGTGCAACAGAGAGTGGTATGTATATATATATTGTTTAAAAAAACTTGACAATAAACAGTATATTAACCTGATCTTTTAAAATTGAAATAAAAACAAATCCTGCTCATAAAACTATATTGTAAACAAACTTTATTTTTTATTCATATTTTATTTTCAACCTAAATGCTCAAACCAGAAAAATGATAGGTATGAATTAATTAAGTCAGTCCCTATTTTTATAATAAGGGATTTAGTTAATTAATTTTTGTATCTCTCCCCCCCCCCCATGCTTTTAGTTCAAGTTAAATGTAAAACCCCTGATTGTGACTAAGAAAACAATCATTTTGTGTGTTTTTGTCCAAAGTAAATAAATAAGATTTATTATATAATATAGGGGGATTTGAACACAGACTTCCATGCATCCTTCAGCCATCCACTCTACCTCAGACTATCAACATTAAATATGTATATTGGAGATTATTTATGTTTTTCACATGTGTGTGATGATATGTACTACTTGTATGAGATAGAGTGGATGACTGAAGGGAGATTAAAAGTCTGGGTTCAAATTTCCTATATTAATTACATCTAGATTCCAGACATATAAAATATACTTTGATTTAAAAATATTACAAAAGCATTTATTTTATAAGGTATTTATTTATATAGTGCTATGTTAATAAATAGTAATTGTAAATTAGTGATCAGGCTAATGCACATGCTTAATATCTTCACGCTCCCATCTCCAAACACTAGAGATTGGCCCATACTTAATTGTTTGGGTTGAAAAGATAGATGGATTCATTCTGTCTTTTTATAAAGACGTTATCTTGTGTTTGAGAATGAAAGTAGTCATTTATGTATAGTTTAAAATCTGTAAAGTGCATGCGCATTAGCTTGATCACTAAAAGCATTTATTATAAAATAATTTTTTATATCCATTATTTAAAGTTGTGAATATTATTGCATTTATGATTTGCTACATGGAAGAAACCTTCTAAGTCTGAATGAAATCTGAAAAGTATTTTACCTTTTATCAATCTGGATTCCAATCCCAGGTTATAGACGGTCAGAAGATACTATACCCCTACATCATAAGTATCATTCAGCACTAATATACACACATTTGTATGTGGAGATATACATGTACATTTATAATCCCAGTGCATATCGCTAGCTGAAATTTTAAATATAAAATGTCAAATCACTCTCCTAAACATTAAGCATGCTCAGTTATGCAAATGTGTTTATTCACAGGAAGCATAACTGAGCATGCTTAATGTTTAAGAGAGTGATTTGACATTTTATATTTAAAATTTCAGCTAGCGATATGCACCAGGATTATTTCTTATATATTTATGTTTTTGCAAAAATTAAAATGTCTAATGTTTAGTCTTTCTTTGTTTAAATCTATTATATATTTAAACAGGCAAAACTCTCCATACAGTTGTGCAGTGGAAGCCACAGTAATCAATGGATGCCAGAAGGCTTGTGCATAAAATCCCTATCTAGTGCTTACTCATCCAATATCCCTGGACTAGTTTCAAGTTTGTAGCTTTCATCAGTATATCCCCAGATTAGTTTCTAGCTTGTGGCTTTCATCAGTGAGGAGCCTTGGATCTGAGAGCACTGCACCTAGATCTTGGTGCTCTTAGATCCAAGGCTCCTCACTGATGAAAGCCACAAGCTTGAAATTAGTCCAGGGATATTGGATGAGTAGGCAATAGGTAAGGATTTTATGCACAAGTTTTCTGGCATCCATTGATTACTCTGATTTGCACTGAGTGGCACTACTGTATGGAGAGTTTTGTCTGTTTTAATAACAGTTATGAGCAACCATAAGAAATGGTGATTATGTGATCTATTACATATGTTTGTTTATGACAGGAGCAAACTCTTCATACAGTAGTGCTACCAAGTCTGGGATATTGGATGAATAGGCACTAGTTAGGGATTTTATAAATAGGTGGCACTACTGTATAGAAAGTTTGCTACTCTTAATAATAGTTTGTGTAAGCATATGAAATAATGATCATGTGATGTTTGTTTATGAGCAATTTAAGCTCATTGCTAATTTAAATTTCATGCTCTTTCTTTGAATAAGTCCATATTTCAATATTCAATAGCGTTGCAGCATATAATTCAAGAGATATCTTTTGGACTGGCTGCTTGAGATTCAGACTTTTAAATTTATTCATAGGGGGCATTAGATGCAGATGTGTGGATGGCAAAGGAGGCAATTCAAGGAGAAATAAGATGGTCAAGTTTTTATATGAGAGATGCAAAAAGCAAAATGAAAGTATTAGGTAGATTGCAATTTATGCATAATAAGTGAATAGGCAAAATAGTAATTAATTGGATTATAAGTAAAGAGCAAGAAATAGGATGGGTGAGAAAGATAGTACAATATGCATAAGATTTGGATAAAGACTTTATATCAGTATACTTATACAAAAGGTGGGATGATTGTGTTAGAATTGTTGAATGTTATAATGGCATGGAATGGGATAGAAGAATAGATGCATTAATGAAATATAAGGAGTTGGATATGTGGTGAACTAGTATGGAGAATAAAAAAAGTTTAAATGTATATAGAAGTAAACAAAATATTGGGTGTGAGTTCATTTATGAAAATAGTAAGGAAATGGGTTACTGTTTAAGACTCAAATAGGTTCATTAGCAGTAAGGGAATATACACATAAATGGAGAAATGTGGGCAATTTACTCTGCAAGTTATGTAAGGAAGGTATAGAAAATATTAGGCATTTGTTACTGGAATGAAAATGTCTGCAAGAAGAAAGGGTACAAATAATGAAATTGTGGGAGAATAAATATAAAAACAAAGTGGTTCTTTGTATTTATGCTCGGTTTGAGGGAAAGATAAGGGGGATTTAGATATAAGGTCATAGAGTTGACAACGATTGTTTTGGAAATGGGATGGAGCAGGATAGTGATGAAAATGGGGAAAACTTGACTCTGAAAAAGAAGTCAAAGAGATTTGGCATTTTATGTATGTTTGTATATTTACACATCTTACTCTGAAAATGTAATGGACAGTTATATTATTTTTATTTCAGAAAAAAAAAACATGTTTTGCAGGTGATTAAAACTGTATACATACTTTCTGACATGAGACTGCATATTTGAAGTGTGATTTTTCTTAATGAGTTCACTAATTACTAATTCATTTTTTTTTGTTATTTCCTAAGGACTCATCTAACAACATTTTTAAAATATTAATTTATTTTCAAAATATTTTATCCACCTGAATTTTATTTCAGATTATTTTACTTCTAAAATTTTATATTTTTCTTCATTAATGTGACCTGGCATTTTTATAAAGGGGGAAATCATGCTGCTTGGTGTTTGGGTGTGTTTTTTGTCTCTGATATAGGAAAATTAATCCATAATGTTTAGTTTTAATTTAGAGAATGCATTTTAAAACTACTTATTTCTGTATTTAAAAGAAGTTTACTCTCATTTCTTTAATTTTGGATGCTGGCTAACGCAAGAATTTGTGTTACCATAGTAACTATTGATAATTCATCATTTGTCTGTATAAATATATAATCCACCTACTAAATAAGAGTTTAAATAGTGGAAATATATAGTCTCCTTGTAAAAAGTCTTAACAGTTTTTCTGTGGAATTTTAAAAGTAGGTTTAGTGGGATCTTGCTAAGTTTATATTTTAATGTAGGTAGAATATATTTATACTTTGTCCATATCTATAGATAATCTTTTATAATTGTTTTAAAATAATTTTTAGTGATTATTTATCTTTTCAACATGTGTGTGATCAGGTGGGTCAGCAATATGAGATGGCACTGAGAGTAGTGGGTCGTGTGAAAGTCTGAGTTCGAATCCCGCATATATTACATAGGTAAATGCAGGTTTAAGCCTGTACAATGTGTTAATAATTGTTAGTGTGTTTTGCAGTTTTAGCACAGAGGTAGAGTGAAAATTTCATTAGCTAAAGTTTCTTAATCAAGATTTAATCCATCACTTCAAATTCCCAGAAGTCACATGATCTCAGATTATTTATTTATTGACTAAATATTAAAAAAAGTTAAAATCCCATCTAAAAATTCAGATAAGATGGAACAGATAATGACAAAAATGTTTTTTTCTTAGATGAATATGTGAATATGATCATATTAGATAGTAATAAAGTTCTTCCACATTAATAAATTCATTCTTCACTAAACTGACACTACAGTCTTTGGTCAAAGAAATCCAAAGTAACCATAGTAACTGCATTCTATTATATCACTTCCATATAGTCATTTATTGTGATATTTCATTAATTTTTTTTTTTAATTAATAAACTTGTATATTTTTGCATATTGATTTTTTAATTTAAAAAAAATCTATAAAGTGGCCAGTGTAATTAATAGCAGTAGAGTCACAGTATTTTAGTTTGGCCTCTATATTTTTAATGGATTTCATCATTTGTAATCCATTTCAAGATCATTTGTTAGATTACAATAACTAAAAACTTGTCTTTTTTTGCAAAATTTATTAAAATTCATGATTATTTTTACACAATAAATAGGTAATAATTTTTAAAAGTCAAAAGTATACATTATTACATTTTTATTTTATACACATGTTTTTTAGTTTTAAAAATAGATGGGAGTAGTTTCTGGTATTGAATGAAAACCCATGGTCTTCTGATCTCTGCACCTTATGAAAATGATAGCTAATCCATTATTATTGACCTTATCTTAGGATTATTTGATATTCTAAAAATTATAAAGCAGTTTTAATATTTTAAAGCAGAATTTGATAGTCTTATCTGAGATTAACATTTATTCATTATTATTTTAAAAATAAATTTGACTAAAAAAGATTTTTTTTTCTATTTTCCGAAGTCACTCTGTGCCTGCCAACCACTGAATGATGAAAGCATTCTTTATTCTATTTACAAACTCATTTCCCCAAATTTGCAAAGTTCAAATATAATTTTTAAGAATTTTTTCCATTTGTATACACATATTTATATCAAACCAAATCCACTTTATTGAATTCTGATATATAATAATGATTTTAATTCTAAAAACAAATTTGAATAGTAACAAAAACTGCCACCAGGAAAAACAACCTGTCACAGTGCAGGAGGATTTTAAGTCAGAAATCGACAACTTTTATATTAAAAAAAATCCTGAATGGCGTATTTATGACATAAGACATTTATCACATGATCACCATCTTTTATACTAGCACATAATTGTTGTAAACAAAGGCAAAACTCTCCATAGAGTAGTGCCACCCTGTGCCAAACACTAGATAGGGATTTTATGCACAAGCCTTCTGGCATCCATTGATTACTCTGGTTGGCACAGGGTGGCACTACTGTATGGAGAGTTTTGCCTTTGTTTATAGGACATTTATCTTAATTTTGAAAGTAAAAGAATTATGGGCTTAATGTTTATCCAGTACAGATTTTTTTAATTCGACAAAGTTTTTCTCTTCTTGGGCTAGTTAATATATATATTAGCATTTTGAATGTTGGTTTAAAAAAAGATTATTCCATAATGATAATAAAAACTTTGCTCTAGCTGAGCATGCTTTTGGCTGATGGAGCCATAAATAAATTTATTAATTCAAAACTTTACTTATAAATTTTAAGTACTTGATGCTTATAGTTACTGGCTTTTACGTAGTCAATTTCACTATTAAAGTTTTTTGTTTGTAAGCAATGGTTTAGATGAAAATCAGTAAATTATTCTTGGTAGATAAATTTTTAATATTATTTGGAAAAAGGGATTTACTAAAAATATATGAAAACACAATAAAATTGCATTTATAAAATAAATTTTTAAAATCAAGAATAACTCTTAATGGTGATGTGGTTATTTATCTTGGTTTGAATTCTTGTCTAAGGAAATTGTTTTAATTATCTAGTTATTTATGGAAATATTTATTTATGGAACAATATTACATAGCATAATCGATATTAATAATATAGTAGAATTGCTTAATTAAATTCAAAAAATAAATTTGTAAACGTTATCAATCACATTTAAATAAATAATGAGATAGCTTTATTAATCAGGACTGGACCAGAAATATCAGAACTGAAATCGATACTTTATCATTGCACACAATCATGCACTTTATCTCATGTAAATTGAGATATACAATAAAAAATATGTAAATAGAGGGATTTGAACTCAGGATTTGTCAGTCTATTTGTCCTCCACTCCATCTCATGCAACCGATATACATAACCGCACACGTGAAAAAGATACAAGATTCACAATATATGTATTTCATGCGGAATCATCACTCATTAGTTGGGCCAGATCATAATCCCCATACATATATACAATCAGTGCTCAGTTTATATTAAGATAGCAATTTCTCAAATTTTAATGGACAGGTTTCAATCTTCTCACCCTGCCTTAGAATAAGAAATATAAATTTTTTAAGCACATACGGTTTACTTTTATGTTAACTTTTATTTTTTATAGCTTGTCGCCCTGCTCTAATAATTTACTTTTAAAGTACTGATTTTTAAAAATATTAAAAACTCTTTAACAATAAAAAATATCGATTTATTTATATGTCTAATGTTGATAACCAAAGAATAGACTAATGTTGTCACTTCCTGTTGACAACACATAACGCTATTACTGAAGTAATTTAAATTTGTTATAAGTGAATAACATATTTATTAATTGTACACCTTGTTGATAAAAATAAAAATATAACTTTTGAATATATAAAATTATTATGCTGTGCATTAGATGGTTGCATCCATATTGGCTAAAGGGTACCCTCCTATCTTCCTCAAATGTTTTTACTACAGCTTATAGGTATATATAGTTTACAGGCGAGTCGTTTTCTATTTAACTAACGCGATTTTCTTTACAAGCTTATTAAAATTACGCAGAAGCAAAACTTTCCATACAATAGCGCCACTTAGTTCAAGCCGGAGTAATCAATGGATGCAGAAAAGTTTGCACATAAAATCCCTATCTAAAGCTTTCATCAATGCGGAGTCTTGGATCTAACTTCACCTAAATCTTAGGTTCTAATGCAATCCTTCAGCAACCACCTTTTATCTTATTGGGTAACTGAGTCCAAAATGAAAACACTAATGTTTTCAATTCAAGCTCATTAGCTTTTATGGTTGTATATATCTGAACTCAGTTCAGCATTCATGCTTTTTTCTATCTTTGGTTCTTTAATAACCACAGTAACCATAATCCTATTGGGCTCAATTAGTATTAAACCACTCACATGATCACCATTCTTTATGCTTACACAAACTGTTTACACATTATATAGCAAAATAATTTTATATATTTTTGAAAAATGTAGTTTGACAAATATTGTATGTATATAAATAAATTATTAGTACAATAACAATAATTATCTGAGTTTTACCGATGACATAGTATTTATATATCTATCACTGGCATTTATAGTCTTAAAAATAAATTGTAAGTGATAAATGATATTTGTTTATTGATTTTTTGTGTTTCAGTTCTAAAATTAAATATTATTTTAATTATACATAGATAAATCAAATTTATTTTTTAATAAAGTAGATTGTTTTATATAATCATCATTATTTTCAATCATTATCGATCCACTGTAGGATGAAGGTCTTTCCAAGTTCAGTCCATCATCTCCAGCCTCTCTTCTTCACATCACTGCATTACACTTCCTTATTTTATCCATTCATCTCACATGTGATTTTGTTCTAGGTCTTTTACAATCACTTGGAATCCAGTTTAAGATTTCAACTGTTCATATATTATCATCTCTTTTAGCAATTTGTCCAGCCCAACTCCACTTCAATCTCTTATTGAATTAACATCTGTTTGTTTTCTCGCACATGTATTTCATTTTCTCTCTTTTTTTGTTAGTCCTAACATGCATCTCTCCATACTTCATTGAGTGATCTGAAGTCTCTGTATTGCTCTTTTGTTAAGTGTCCAAGTCTAAGTCTATAACTTGTAAAGCACTTTTATTACAAACCTTCCTTTTCAAATACATAGGTATATTTCCTTTTAATATTAAGTTATTTCTCTCTACCAAAAGCACTCCAACCAAGTTTAATTCTATAATTAATTTCATCCATTAGTTTTCCATCTGTAGTAATAATTTGACCAAGGTATTTGTAGTTGTTAACTTCTTCTAACTCATTATGATCAATCTTCATTTTCATCTTTTAAAAAAAGTAATTGAAAATTACATGTCTTTTTAACATTTACTTTTAATCCTACTTTTTTACATTCATCTGATAACTCTTGCAACATTTCTTGAAGCTGTAAAGCATTATGTGCACAGACATGCTTTATATATGTATTTAATGTAAATACACCTATTTTATCTAATTTATTGTATGGATGTGAGACATGGGCACTCTATTAGCACATTGTGAAGGCATTGGAAAAGTCTAAAGCATTGTTTGCACAAATATATTATATATGTATTTAATGTAAATACTCCTATTTTATCTAATTTATTGTATGGATGTGAGACATGGGCACTCTATTAGCACATTGTGAAGGCATTGGAAAAGTCTAAAGCATTGTTTACACAAATATATTATATATGTATTCATTGTGAATACTCTAAATTTTACCTAATTTATTGTATGGATGTGAGACATGGACACTCTATTAGCACATTATGAAGGCATTGGAAAAGTTTCATTTAAGGATGTTCCCAACATTTTAAAAATGCAATAGCAATATTATAAAATCAATCAATAAATTCTCCAGTTTGCTAGATAAGATACTATTAAAGTCCACTATTGTAAAATCATACCTCTGGTTGATTGGTTATATAAAACAAATGAACCATGGAAGACTTTCTTAAAAGGTGCTTTAAGGTGAGCTTGAGTATGGTTTTTATGGGAAATGTAGAACTTATTTAAGTTATAAGGATTATCTCAAAGACCTTCTAAAGAAGGGCAATGTGGTTCGGTTTCCATTGAGAGAGTATGGCAGAGAATAGAATATATTAGAAAGCTATAATTTGACATGATGTTAAAGTTTTACTTTGAGAAAGACAAGTTTTCTGCTGAAGAAATTAAATGAAAAGCATTGTAATGTATCAAATAGAAAAAAAATTGACTGGCATGTTTTATTATTATCATCATCATCATTTTCAAACATTGTTGATCACACTGCAGGATGAAGATCTCTCCGAGTTCAATCCATCTTTTCCAATCTCCAGCTTCTCTTTCACATCCCCCAGCATACTTCATTATTTCATCCATCCATCTGTGGTCTCTTTCTAGATCTTTTACATTCTCTTGGAATCCAATTTAAGATTTCAACTGTCCATCTATTATCACCTCTTCTAACAGTATGTTCAGCCCAACTCGATTTCAGTCTCTTTAATTCTTTCAAGGATGTTAGTAACACCTGTTTGTTCATTCACTCATGTATTTCATTTTCGATCTCTTCTGTTACTCCTAACATGCATCTCTCTATATTTCATTGAGTGATCAAAATCATTCGCACATACATTCATTCTGTCTTCAAGAAAACTCAACTGGTTACAGTTAAGAGGTATCAGGCAAATGAGAAGAAAGACCTGTGATATTTCTTGATCTAAACTCACTTCACTGGCCAATGTGTGTTGATGAGCAGACCATCCATATACTATATAAATAATTATATAGTAATAATAGCAACGACAAGAACGTATGTTCTATATATGTTTATATTTGTGTTTCTCAGAACGGTTTGTATAATCATTATAAACTCATTTTCTTTTTCCCCTTCTTTATGAGTGACTGTTTATTATTGTTCAATGTTAAAAATGTTTTATGTTGTTGTTGAAATTATTTGATCTTTTTAAAAAAATAATTTCCAAATAAATTTTAACTGTAAAAATAATTTGAGAATTATCAACTTCTATTTAATGTAAAGTTTTATATATATTAAATACAAGTATTTGTTTTATTTTTTTGCGTTTTAACATATAGTATATATTTCTTGGAATTTTGTAAAACTGATAGGGGGGAAATAGGAGATGCTCATAATTAATCATTTAATTGTAAATGTCAAATTTTATAATTAATTACACTTTTTTTTAATAATTATAGAAATGAGAGCACACACATATATGTGAGTATTGCCACTAATATAAATCAAGATTGTTAATTCTGAAATATTTTAAAGTAATTGAGCTTTGTGTTAAACAACAAAAACATGTCTGATTATTATTACTAATAGGTTATAGCTATACGATTTTAAAACAAAACGAGTTATTTCCATTATCTTTTAATTACAAAAAAATGACCGTACTATTGCTAACGCACACTCATATATCATAGTAGATCCTGAAAATAATGATAAAAAAATCTTACAACAATTTATGTCCCAGGTTTGTGGGTTCGCTTCCCGGCCAATGCTTCGACACATGAAAAAAAAACTATATATAAACTTACTGTCAATGACACCTATATTTTAGCTTGGATCGTATATAAGCATTCAATTTATTGATGTTTTAACATGCAGAGTGTGACTTATGTTTCAGGCAACCAGAAGCTATTCTGAAATCAAACTAGAGGGAAAGGCTGGACATTATATTTAACAACCTTTAAACATTAAATTAATCTTCAGTTAATAGATGTGAATATAAATTTTAATTAGTTAGTATGACATCAGAATAGTTTATAATTGACCTGGAATTATGTTAATATTCATAAGTCATGCTGTGGATGATAATATGTTAATAAACTGAATTCTTATAAGCTAAAATACAGGTGTGTCACTCTTCCATATTAATTACCTTTATATTTGAGCTATCAAAATTATACTTAATTCCATTTATTATGGGTTTGAGTTGTAGCATTTTACAATTTAATACCAGTCTCAATAAAAATATGACATCTTTTCATGATTAGTGAAGCTCAACCACATTGTATCACATTCATAGTATTTGTTTTTATAAACACTACATGTACATGCAATGAACTAATAACTAAATATCCAATTGCCATTTACTACAGCATGGTTATAATTCATTTTAAAAACTCCTATGTAGACATCAAAGGTCATACACATGTACATCAACATCATCATTTTGACTATTCTTGATCCACTGTAGGATGAAGGTATTTGCAGTTTTAATACAGGTTCTCTGATCTCTTCTCACTCTAACACATTTTAAATTTCGTCCATCCATCTCACATGTGGTCTCTTTCTAGGTCTTTTGCAATTTCTTGGGATTCAGTTTAAGATTTCAATTGTCCATCTACTATCATCTCTTTTAGAAATAGGTCCAGTCCAACTCCAGTCTCTTAATTCTTTCAGTGATGTCAATTACATCTGTTTGTTCCCTCACTCATGTATTTTGTTGTCAGTCCCTTATTGTTATTCTTAACTTATACATTTTTCCAGACTTCATTGAATGATCTGAAGTTTCTGTGCTACTATTCTGTTAAGTGTCCAAGTCTCAGATCCATAAGTAAGAACTGGTAACACATTTGTTAAAAATCTTCCTTTTCAAACAAATTAGCATTTTTTAAAATATTATTCTATCAAAAGCACTCCAAGATTGATTCTATGATTATTTTTATCTGTTATGTTTCCATTTGTATTAATAATCTGATTAAGGTATTTGGTGCTAACTTCTTATTTATAATTATCAATCTATATATTTTCTTTCTGAGAATGTCCATTGAAAATTAGTCTTTTTTTAATATTTATCTTTAGCATTTGACAACTCATGCAACATTTTCTGAACCTCAGAAGTATTATTTACTAAAAGAATTATATCAACGGCAAAATCTATATGACTTAAATAATCCCTTTTACCTTTACTTTCTTAGTTTCCCATATTAATCCACAAAATATTTATTGCAAAACTGGTATTAAAAGTTGTGGAGGATATGGAGTGGGTATACCTTGTTATACACCCTTCTTGATGGTAATCTTCCTAATCTTTGGGTAATCTAATTATTTCTAGAGCATTTTGATAAATATTCTTTATAATGTAACATTATCTAGGGTTCCTTGTTGATCCAATGCTTTAGTCACTGAAGCAATGCTTATAGAATTAATTGCCTTTTCACAATCTACAAATCCAAAGCATAAGAACAACTCCTATTCATTGGTCCTTCGCGTAACTTTTCTCAATACACGGTGAACATATAGCGGTTAGCGTAGTTGCCTTTCAAGCAGCCAGCCCGGGTTTGCTTCCCGGTCAATGCTTTGATATATAAAAAAAAAACATTGAACAATTTATAATTATTTATTTAAAGATACATTTTAAGATAACTTTTTTATTTTAAATTTTTTATATTGTTTTATAAATTGCTGTAGAAAGGATAATTTATTTCTGGGATAGTAAATTACATTGCGTTATTTTTTTTAATATTTTTTTTTCATTAATATATTGTAAAAAATAAAAGATTATCTATTCAATTATTTACCACAAACAAATTCTTATTATTCGAAAGATGATGAAAAAAATTGCTTTTTTTTTTATTTGCAAAAACGTAATAATTTTTTTTTTTTCATGTGTCATAGCATCGGCAGGGAAGCGAACCCGCTAACCCGGGACAACTGCTTGTAAGGCAGCTGTGCTGACCTCTAAACTTTAAAATTTAGAACAATTTTCATTTAATACTTTCTAATTCAATTATGCTTTTTAACTTTTTTCTCTGTTTTAATCCTAACATTCCCTTGAGCAAGACTAGCAATATGATTTCTAAATTATTTCCTTCTGAGAAAAATAAATAACCCCACTGTGGATCAATTGTATAACTAATTTTAATACAGAACAATATAATTTTAGTAATATATACACATATAGTTATAAGCTACACATAATTACAATATGAATACATAAATATAATACTTCTGTTAATACAGCTTATAAATTACAATGTAGCAATTGCTGAAACAGAAAATCTTTAATAAATAAAACCACTATTGCCAAGCGCTTTCAACTCCTACTGTTGAATTTATCGCTTAGGAGAAAAATAGGATTTTTTTATACTGCCTTGATAAAGACTTATAGGAGTTGAATGTGCTTGGCAATAGTGATTTTATTTATTAAAGATTCTCTGTTTTAGCAATTGCCGATGTGTTATATCGTAATTTAATATGAATACATATAAATTCAATTCCATTCTACACACTTTTTTTTTAATACTTTTCGGGAAATTTAGTCCTTTGCATAATTAAACATTTAATACTGAATTAAAGTCACTATTTACCTAATTTTCTGGCAAATGACTTTATCTCTATGGACCCTTGAGGTGAATATAAATGATAATAAGACTAAGGCAATCTGTTTGATCCCTAATAGACTTGAATACCTTCAGGAGCGGAGATCCTGGGTCTAGAAACAAATCCCTACTGGTTTCTTCACTGCTTCATATCATTATGCAACCCAGTTTCATGAACACACAAGGGAGGGAAAAAAATAAACATTCTCCCCCCTCCCCTGATTAAATAGTTTTTCTTTCTCTTTTGTTTTCTGGAGTAATCTATCTATTTTATTTTTATCCAGGTGGAAGGTTTTTTTTTATTAGCTAAAAAACCTTAATAATTAAGGTTTTTTAAAACATTAGATCATTCTAGAATTCAATTGTTAGTTAGTTATTGACAATTGAATTCCTACATAATCAGATGGGACTGAACTAAGTTCAGATACACCATATATTAATAGCTTTAGCAATATAAAATCGCCAAAGCCATCATAGCAAAAAATAAAATTACAAAAAAAAAAAAAATCAAGTCAGATGTTACATGACCTAATTTAATAAGCTTTATTATATATTTTTTTTAAAAGTTATTTTAGTTGATAATTTTAATTTGCATATATCACTTATACATTAAATTGCTTTATAAGTGTGTGCATATAGGAAGCATCTTCTAAACATGTGTGGGTGTTTTGAAAAATACTATACAAATTCAGCTCTTTATTGTAAACAATGCATATTGTAAATAAAGCGTTGTAAACAAAGTGTGAGCTATTTTTCATCAATTTGTACAATCTGCTAGGGAACTTGGATTAAAATAAACCAACTATCATTTGGCCCCAATGATATATATGTGTATGTTGTTTAAAATAATTAGTTTAAAAAAAACAAAATGACAAAATTAATACAGTTTTGAATAATATATGTATTTACAAATATTAAACTAATTATTCCAATATGAACCATTAAAGGACATGTTGTGACTTGAATTTTACATTTTATTTAACATATTTTCCTTACATTCTCATCATAGTTTTATAGGAGATTGAGTGACTAATCTTCAAAGGATGGCTTTGAAAAATGCTAGTAAACTGAACTTGAGCTAGGAGATGAGTTGTTGTGTCAGCTTTTCAAAGAGTTTAAATGTACAGCTCTCTTTTGAAAGGAAAAAAATCTCTTATAATGTGATATAAATTATTTTTATATTAATTTATAATTCCTAAAAAGAAGTTTATAACGAATTATTTTACATTTACATATTTATATGGATGTGAGTAATTATGCATATACATAATTGTCTGCCCACACTGACATATATTTAAAAAAACATATTTAAACACAAGGTCTCAATTTCTTAAGTCTTAATGTTTATCAGTCTCACATGGTGGTGGGTTTCATGTCTGTGAAGATATAAATATAACTAGAAATGTTATATGTTATTAGTGGTAACTGTTAAACATTTGCTAAAGTCACGGTTTGACGGAAGTTTGACAGTAGACAAGATTAAAAATAAACATTATTTTTCTTGAAGCATTAAATATCAGAGCTCATTAACGTTTATGACTTAGCTATAAGATTCTAGAGTGGTTTCTGTAATGAGAGAGATAAGCAAAGGCGAACTATGATCTATAATAATGGGTGCTTGAGGGATCGTATGATGTTTGAGGACCCAAGTGGAAAGGGCAGCACAACCATGGCATTTATTTTGAGATGGGTTTTTTTTTACTTTACTCAGCTAAAAATCAATCCAGAAACATCTCTTTCTGTACTGGTCTCGCAACTAAAATAATCTGGCTAGGGAAATCACGTGCTCTTCAGTCATCAGAATGAGACCGGTTGAGCTTTGATTTAGGAATATTTAAGTCTCATATTCATCGTTTTAGTTATTGAACTTAATTTTAGCAACAATTGTCTTAATAATCAGATTTGCATTTGGTAAAAAAATAGATGTGTGTGAATATATATATGATAATTGTAAATAATTTTATAATTTCCAACTGTAATATGAGATGTTCAAAAACTAAAATAATGCCTCTAGGATTATGACACTTTATTTTAAAAATGATGAACATTGCATATATTAAAATCATCTTTATTTTATAGCCAATTCATTGTTCATTTGTTAAGTTCTTCAGCTAAGACTAAGATAACCATTTCATCATTATCATCATCATCAACCAATATCAATCCTCTGCAGGATGAAGGTCTCTCCAAGTTCAATCCATATTCTCCGATCTTTAGCTTCTCTTTTCCACCTCACCCCTGTACACTTTCTCACATGTGATCTCTTTCTAGGTCTTTTACAATCTCTTGGAATCCAGTTTAAGATTTCAATTGTTCAGGTATTATCATATCTCTTCTAGCAATATATCCAGCCCAACTCCAGTCTTTTAATTTTTTTAATGAGATCAGTAACATCTGTTTGTTCTCTTATCCATATATTGCATTTTCGATCTCTTCTTGTTATTCCCAACATGTATCTTTCCATACTTCTTTGAGTGGTCTGAAGTCCATTTACTCGCCTATAAATGAATGGCTACTAGATTGTTCAAGATTTAATTAACTAGGGGGGGGGGATCTAGAGTTGCTTAAACTTTCTTTATTATTAGAAGATTATTTCAAGTATCCCAAGCATGGAAAAATTGAGCCCTATGGCAAAAGTCTCAGAAGATCCCTCTTCTTTTGAACTTCAAAATACAATTTTTTTATTCTCATTCATTTACATTAAAATTCATCATACAGGGTAAACTAATAAACATACTCATTTTAAAAATCCCATCCTATTTATAAGCTTCACCATTATATGTTTTAACTAGTTAATCATTAATTACAGTTAGACCATTTTCTTGTTTTCAAAACTTGCAGGATGCAATATTTTTGAGAAAAATAATAAAATAGTCCTACAAACAAAATGAGAATAAAAATAAACTATTGTTCATAATTTTGTTGTTGTTGTTGTTATTATTTGTGCAATATGCTATCATAATATAGTGTAAATGAGGGGTCATAGTGACTTATGGTTAACATGGGTAGGATGAGAAGGTTGGCACTAATGAGGGCTTTGAGCTTTTAATCATCAGATTATCAATGAAATGTTTGGCTGAAGAGTTGCAGAGTGGAGTGGATTGAAGCCTGTCCATTAAAGTATGAAGATTGGCTGTCTTAATATAAGCTGAGCATTGATTGTATATATGTGTGGAGATGATAATCTGGACCAACTGATGAGCTGGTTTTGCATGAAATACATATATGGGTGATTACTTATCTTTTCAACATGTCTGTGTTCAACTATGTCAGCAGGATGAGATAGCATAGATAGTTGAGGGTCATGTGAAAGTCTGACTTCAAACCTTTATATATTACTATTGCTAAAATAATTCTTAATTATCCGGTAATCGGCCTTTGATGTGCAGTTTATCATGTTATTAACTCACCAATGTTATGGTGAGTACGCAAGATGCTCTCAAACCCAAATGCAGGATAGAGACAAAATTCTGATTAAAAATTACTAATGAAAAATGCACTTGTAAATTATATTGTTATTAAATTGATTCTAACATCATCTAATATTTGCCAGCTGTAATTTTGAAAATTTATGTTGGGTTTAACTATAAACTAATAATGTAAATTTACAAAGATTAAATTATGCTCTCATTATGAAATGTTTTAGGCCTATATAATTACATTTAGGTACAAAGAGAAGATGGCTGTTCTTTTTTTAAAAAATGTTTCAATCTTGCATTTGTGCGCATATTCACTATAACACCAGTGAGTTAATAACATGATTAAAATGCATATCAAAAGCTGATTGCCTTCTGATTAAAAGTTACTAATGAAAACTGAGATTGTAAATTATATTGTTATTAAATTATTGCTATATAATAAATGTAGGTAAAATATATTTTAAAAACTGTCTAAATAGTCCAGTGAAACTGTGAATTATGCTGTATCTAACTAATTGATTTTAATTATATACTATCAAAAGAAAAATGTAAACAAACAAAAAAAATGAAAATAAATAAACAAAAAACACCCATTAAAATTTGCAAAATTTACTATATTTGGCAGCCACTTTTCCTGTTTTGAGCACTGTATGCGATAAAAATTAAAATATTTTTTAAAACATTTTACAAAATTTTAGAATGTTCTTAAAATTAACACTTTTTTTAAAAAAAAAACATTACAATAATTGAAGTGATCATAATTTCTTGATAGAGAGACTAATCTATTATATTTCTATAAATGAAAAAAGTTGTTAAAAAAGAACATTTCTCAGAATGCATTTAATTGAGAGGAAAGTCAGACATTTTGCTATTTACTGTATTTTTAAAATAAAAATATGGTATTAGTTAGTGGTTGTTTTTTCTTATCTTTTCAGGAACTGCATGAGTGAACACATAACTGTAAAATAAAATAAATATCTTTTCAAGTTATTATTAATAACTACATTATTATTTTTAACCTTTTGTTTACACTAAAATCTCAATTTATATATGCATACTATACATACAAAAAGTGTCTGTGTTATGTATATGAGCATGGTGAAAACCATTGTACATTTGCAGTTCAGTCAACAATACATATTATACTCTAATCAGTATTTATCAACAAAATATAAGCTCTTATATGCTATACATGTTTGAACATGAGGGGGCTTGGAATAAAATATAGTGTAGTTTACAATTCCACTGTATATTTTTAAATTAAGTAGTATATCTAAATCAAATAGTATATGCTCAATGTTTTCATAATGAGAACAAATACAAAAAAAAAAAAAACATTTATTTATTTAAAAAAAAAAAATTATTTTTATACGGCCATACAATCTGGGCCCTATCACATAATGCATATGTAAACATTATTTAACTAAATTTTATAGTTACACTCCTGATTTTAGATTGGATGCATGCCAGATGGCCATATTTGACTATAATAATCTTATTATTGTAGAAGTTACAGTAGATTTTCAAAATATATATTTTATTATCTAGACTGTTTATTTTAAAATTTAATTCAAAATTAATGAGACTAAACAAGAGTTTACATCTGCAATTTTCAACCATAAATATGTTATGTGTAAGTTTGTACTTTGAATGTTTAACATATATAAAGTTAATCAGCTAATATTAGGTTCAGACAGTAATGTACTTGGATTAAGATTATTACATTTAGGAGCAATAATGATTAAAGCATTACATCATCAAGGTATAGTCTCAGGATATTGTTATATTCTGAAGAATATTTATAAAAATGTAACAGCAATAATTAAATTTCATAATGATACTAGAAAGATTAACAGTGAGACAGGTGCATGACTGGCTGACTCCATATTTTCAAAACTTTTTATAGCAGTGCTACAAGAAGTATTTTGTGGATTAAAATGGGAAAGTAAAGGAATAAAAGTAAATGGAGATTATTTACATCACCTATATTTTGTCGATGATGTAGTTCTTTTTGTATGTTTTGTTTTAGATTTTCAGGAAATAGTGCAAGTTATCAGATAAAGGTAAGAAAGTAGAAAACTAAAGATAAATGTTAAAAATATTAAAGTAATGTTCAATGGATTTTCTCAGAAGATGAAAATAAAGATTGGTAATTGATGAATTAGAAGTAGTTAACAGTTACAAATACCCTGGTCAGATTATTACTGCCAATGGAAACATAATGGATGAAATTAATCATAGAATTAGACTTGGTTGGAGTCCATTTGGTAGAAATAACTTAATATGAAAAGGAAGTATGACTTTATGTTTGAAAAGGAAGGTTTTTTAAAAAATATGTTTTACCAGTTCTTACTTATGGATCTGAGACTTGGATACTTAACAGAAGAGCAATACAGAGACTTCAGACCACTCAAAGAAGTGTGGAGATATTCATGTTAGGAGTAACTAGAAGAGCTAAAACATATCATGCATTGGTGAGAAAACAAACAAGTGCTACTGATATCATTGAAAGAATTATGAGATTGAAATGAAGTTGGGTTGAACATATTACTAGAAGGGATGATAATGGATTAAAATTTTAAATTGGATTTCAAGAAATTGTCAAAGACCTACAAAGAGACCACATGTGAAATGGATGAATGAAATGAGAAAGTGTGCACAGGTGATGTGAAGAAGAGAGGCTAGAGATCAGAGAAGATAGATTGAACTTGGTGAGACCTTCATCCTGAAGAGGATTATTAATGGTTGAAAATATTGATGATAAGTGTTATTTATAATATCACTATAAAATTCCCTTGTAAAATCACAAATTACAAACTAAAGAAAAGTTAATACTGAATACACCATTAATATGAATGCTGCATTATGTGGAATACTGTTAATTTGGTACTCTGGGATTAGTTGGTGATAGTTTGTTAAATTGTAATCATTTAGAAAATTTAAAACTTTCAGTGAAGTTAATAATTTATGGAAATTCATTAATGTTTTAAAGCCATTGCCAGTTAATAATTACTAGAAGATCATACTATGATAATTGAGAAAATTCGTTTTTAAAGTAATTTAATTGTTTTAACTACTGGGGTGACAGTTTTGCTTACAGGATCCAGAAACAGTCACACAGAATTATGACCAATCATCTTATCAACTGAAATTGACTAATGAATGATCATAACCCCTGAGAAATCATGACAGTGGATACATGCATTATCTACCAGATTATACTCACAAATTTTCTGTTCCAAACATGGTGGACCTTCTGAAACAAATCTTTGCCTAAACCAAAAAACAAACATTGGTTAAGGAATGAAAAGTCTATAAAACAAAATTGATCAGTGTTTTCCTGAAGGCTTATGATGATGATATTTTAATTGTATTTCTATATTGGACTATTTAAAGTACTGAATGTCTTTAGAAAAATTTAACTTTATTTAAATTTTTCAAATTACATTCAACTGTTAGTAATGACATACATGCAATATTTCAAGAAGCATTATACTAACCTGTGTGCAGTTGAATGTAATTTGAAAATTTAAATAAAGTTAAATTTCTCTAAATACATTCAAAACTTAATATTAGATGATGAAAATAGTCCAATATATAAATACAACCAAAATTTGTCACTTTAGAAAATATTTAGATGTAGATTGTCACTACAGTCAAAATTTTAATCACTCCTGTGCTGACATCTTGAAGTTTATTTACTTTTTTACATGACTAATCATCTGAGATCATCAATACAAAAATTGTTTGCCTATTGTATGAAAGTGGAGAGTAAATTGTGATCAAGAGAGATAGATATAATTCTTTTTTCCATATGTCATAGCATCGGCTAAGACATGAACCCACAGCTGTCTGCAATCAACTACTTGCTTGCAAGTGGCTGTGATGACCTCTCGGCTAACAACGCTTGATGAGAGATAGCTATAATTGAATTTGGAAAGATCGGGAATTGGTCAAATATTTTGCTGAATGTGTGTTAATGTAAGGATATTTTATAACTAAGTTGTATGTAAGATTAGTTGGTGTTTTAGTAAGTTTGCTACCCAAGAATTTTTTTTAATTTAAGAAAGGAAGTGATTTATTTGAGAAAAAATATAATGTTTTGGAGCCCTGTGGTTGGAAATCAGGAAAACACGTAGTTATCAATCAATCATCATCAAAAGAATAAAGTTTGTATCCTTCTAAAAGAGGTTTGAAGAGCAGGAGAGGAAGTATAAAGTCAAATATAGAGTAGGTGACATGAAAATAAGGAATATGGATTGCATTTGTATTCTACAATGCATATGTAATGGTCAGAAAGAAAGTAGATATGTTGTGGCAGAGTGTACCATATGTGATGAGGTTTTTCACTTGAAATGTTTAAATAACTAGAAAGGATGCAATTGGTTTATAGATATGTAGACAGTGTGTAAATGTGATAAAAGAGATGAAAAAGTGGTTCCTAAGTGTAGAGAGTTTAAAGAGAAAGTCATGAGAAATGGGGCAAAATGTAATTGAGAAAGATAGGATAGAGTATGGTTTTAGTGAAGTGACAAGAGATATGGGTAGAAAAATTAGTAGTGAAATTGAGATGGTTAGCAAAGAATATGTAAGATAGAGGAAGAGATAAAGGATGTAGAAGCAAAATTAAAATCATTAGAGATGCAGTATGAGCAGATAAAGGAATTATTGAGTAGTAATGATAAGGAAGAAATAGATAAGGAAGTCCAGAAGGTGGTAAAGAATATTATGGATGATGCAGAAAAAGACTATGATATAGTATGGATAGGAGATTCACCAATTAGAGAATGTGGAGATATAATTGCAAGGGAAAATAGAAACAGGTATGTAAGTGTATGTTTATTAGGCGCTAGAATTAGGGATGTTACAGATTAAGTAAAAAAGCAAAGAAGTAGAGATGTGTATGTTATGATAGGGACTAATAATTTGTCAGAGATATCAGAGAGGGAGAGAGAGAGAGAGTAATGGATACATAGAATTGATTAGGAATTTGAGTAAGATTAAAGGAAGAATAGGAATAGTGGGATTGTCACCAAGATTTGACAAGAGATATATGTTAGATAGGGTAGGTTGTATAAGTGAGAGATTGAAAAAAATTGTATGAGAGAAATGATGTCATATCTGGAGATATGTGGGATTTTTTTATTGGAAAGAGGAAGTTATATAGTAAAGATGGATTGCACTTAAAAAAAAACAATGGAGTGAAGTTTTAGGGAGTTTGATTTATAAAGAATATAGTTTGGGAAACATATAAAGGAGGGTGATGGTGTTTTAAGTGGCAGTGCCATCAGAAAGAAGAATAGACTGGGTGTAAGAAATAATCAAAGGGTAGCTGATGTAGATATAAATGTAGATGTGGAGAGAAAATGGGTCTGTAAAATTAATGATAAGCGAGTTAATTATAAATGTAATGGGGAAGAAAGAGTCAGGAAAATTTATAAAAGAGTACTTAGGAAAGAAGAAATTGTTAAAATTGGATATTTGAATATGCAAGGGGGTAGAAGACCAAAAAAATGGCTGGAATTAAATGAAGCAATTAAAAATGAAGAGCTTGAGGAATTAGCAATAATGGAAATACATCTAAGAGAAGAACATATTCTGGAAGATTTAATATGACAGGTATAAATAGAAAAGAAAAAAAGGGTGGTTATATAGGAGTTATGTCAAAAAAAGATTTAAATATTGTTAAATGTCAAGAACATTTGTGGTTTGAGATAAGATTAAGAAGACAGGAAAGGATGGTGGCTATAGTGTATATAGCCACTGGAGATAGTGAAACTATAATGGAATGGAGCAGTGGCATATATGAATGTCTAATTAAGGATATACAAAATTTCAAAGAAAAGAAGAATACAATAATGGTTATAGATGATATGAATGGGAATATTGAAAAAATTGAGGATGTATGTAATAAGAATGAACAGCTTTTGAAGAATTTTTGTTAGCGAGTGAATTTGAGCATTGAAAATTTATCAAATATTTAGGAGGGACAATACACATGGTCTTGAAATAATATGTTCCACACAATAGATTATGTATTAGTAGAGAAAGTGGGAATGAATAAAGTACGGAAAATTAAGGTGTTTGATAATGAACAGAGAGTATGTAATAGTGATCATAACTTCGTTATAATAAAAATGATTCATAATGTGATGGCAAATAATAATAAAAGTAGAATGGATAGAGAAAGGTGTGGATGCAGAATGAATGTTAGGAATGATAGAAGAGTATAAAATAAAAGTTAAGAAACCATGGAAGAGTTGGCTGGGGATGAGTATAAGGACTGGTGTGGTAAAATAGAAAAAGTGGCAAATAGGATTTTAGGTGAGAATATTCAGAAGAATAAAAATAATATGAAAGTGAGAGTTAGTAAAAGTGTAAAAGAGTGGAAAAAAGCATGCAAAGAATATAAGTGTACTATTAAAAACAAAGAAAGTGAAAAAGATGTTAATGCTAAATGGGAAAAGTACTTTGAAAAAAAGAAGTTGGCTAAAATAGATTATCTTGTGTGTGCATGTGTGGATATTGAATGGTTATTGCTATAGCAGAATTATAATAATACATAAGATGCAAAGAGCTGTCTTTATGATGTAACTCTAAATATTGATAAATTGTGTTGGAGTGGGAAGTGGTGACATTTCTAATGACAACTACCACTAGTTTGCAGAACTCTTATGTCTCGTTATATCAATCTCCTTTAGCACAAGTAAAAGGTAAATAATCTTTTAAGTATCCACTACAGAGCAAAGGTCTCTCCAGATTTCTTCATAGAGAAATAGTCAAAGAGATGACATTGTACACCAAATTTTCTAAATGCCAGATTAGTGAAAGTTGGGTGGTTTTCTAGGTTGTATAGTCTAATCAGATACCCATTGACCAACCAGTATTAGATAGCTGAGTTAGATGTGAGTCAGTTATCTAAAAGAAATAGTATAAGCCTGATTTTTACAGTTCCTGGTTTCAATTCAGGTATAGTGTGACAGAAGGAAACACCATTTTTACACCATGAAGTTTCTGCATAAAGATATATGCAATGCACAATATCTTATTTATGCTAGACATAAAAATGCATACATTTATTTATGCATTTTTTTTTATTGAAAAGATTGATTTTATTCAGTGAAATAAGTCTTTAAATAATTAATATTTTGAAACATATTATAAGTGCTTATATTTTTCATTTGAAATATTATTGCTGACTATCTCTAGTGGTTTTATAAACAAGTTTTATTGTATATACAATATATACGCCAAATGCCCATTCTAAATATATATAGTAGAACTTTGCCAGACTAAAATATCAATATTTATATAAACTATTTTCTCATATTGCAGTCATATAATTAAAACGTTATTTTTTTTAATGTCTACATTCATTTATTTAAACTATTTTAAAATCTTAAAATTAACAAATAACCTATTGAAATGTGAGAGAAGGGATTAATAATTTGACTTAAACATTTCAAGAAAAATATTTCAAACGTGAAATAATTTTTTTAGTTCATTTACTTATATTTGAATTTTTTTTTTGTTCCAAAAATGTTGAGTTCTATGTCTGAAGTGAGGTTGATATCTAATATTAGACATTAGTATAACATTTGTTTATCATTATTCGATTTAATGCTTCGTAATATTAATCTTCTTAATATTAATTTATTTTGTATCTTAAATTTAGAAGTATTCACTTTATTTAAGAATAAAATAATTAGGTAAAAGTTTAACTAAATCTTTTATTTTTAAAAAATATTTTTGTTGTTGTTAATGAACAAAATGTTAATCCACATACCTGTTTATTATTCGTAATCTTATTACGTAATAATTCTGGTGATTTTATAAATTGTTTGAACACTTTGATTTCATTTTGTAATAAAACTCATCAAACTAGTACTTTATATAAGCATGGGTTCATAAGATTTCAGAAATTAAATAGTATTTACAACAGCATGTTAAAAAAAGATGGTTAGAGGCAATCAAAAACTACCATCAAGGGTGGTCAAGGTATCAGACTATTTAATTAAATACCCTTTAGCCTTTTGTTAGTCAACCTTATCCTTGTCAGAAAATTTATCTATATTTATTAATGAATTAATTTTATTGGTTGAACATATTACTGATATATAAAGATGTCATTTTGTCAGCAAATCTGATATTTTCATTTATATCTTAATATTATAAATAACTTCGTTATTTTGTGATGTGATTATAAACTTAAAAAATTAGAATAAATTTATTAAGAGAGAAGCATGCTACAATCATAGCATTCCATTTTCTAGTCATCCCAAACAGCATCAGATAGATATTCAGTGTGTTTTATATCAGACAAAATAGAATCATAAAAATGTCAAATAATAAACAAAGTGTAGCAGAAAACATTGAAACAAGGATTCTGTTATTTTCCACCATTAGAAATCCAGAATAGGGTAGAACAGGAGTGGCCAAACTTAATGCCTATAAGAGCCACAGGTTAAAATTGAGATATTTTCAAGAATCATAATTGAATTATTCAATTTAAGCAAATATTTCAATTATATATTTTTTTCCATATGTCATAGCATCGGCCGAAAGTCAAACCCACAACAACCGTCTGCAACTAACTTCTTGCTTGCAAGACGGCTGCACTGACCTCTCAGCTAACAATGAGAGCAAAATTAATAAGTAAGAATGAAGTCAACAAAAAACTGATTATTCACACATAATTGTAAAATTTAGTGTATAGTTTGTTAATGAAGTATGAAGTTATCTAAGGCATTCATTTGTCAGTTGTATTCAATGTTTTGATTTTATAAACTTCATTGTTGAATATAATTATCTGTATTATTCAGTACAATAATGGAAACTAATGTTAAAGTCAAAGAAGAATAAAATTTTCAATGAGTGTACAAAAAATATTAACATCATTCAATGAAGTCCAAACAAAAACTTATCGAATAAGTTTGAATAATTTGTTATATTACCAGAAATGATAATAATAAAACCATAGTTGATGATGTAAAGTGACAAATGGTCATTATAAAATTGCCATCGCTTAAGACTAAAACAAGGGTGGTTTCAAATAAAATGTAAAAACACCATGCTAATATAAATTATAGCATGATTTTATTTCAAAAGTTTGATGAACCATATTGGACCATCTAGACAGCTGCTTGTCACTCATGAGCCACAGTTTGGCCATGTGTGGTATAGAATTTTTTTGTATGGCAGAATAAATGTGAAATTGGAAAAAAAAATCCAATGATATTAGAAGAAAGATCATATAAGACAATTAAAAGCATGGCTTTAGAGAAAATATCATTAGACGAAAATCATGTTGCCCATTAATCGTAAATTTCAGAAGTGGCATATTTATAGCAGAGAAAGTAGTTTATGATTTTCCAAATATTTTTAATATGTCGTAACAGTGGATTCACCACATTTTTTTTAGATCCATGTTCTGTAAATTTTAATATGGACACTCGATGATACTGCTAACCTATTAGTGTCCATGTAATTTTTTTACATTAATCATTTGGACTAAATAGTAAGAAGCACCACATAATGATACATAGCTGCTTTGTAAGTTATTAATCTTTAATTTGTGGTATAAATGAAATTTAATAAATTTAAAATTTATTTATGAAATCAAATTTTACTTTAACCAAAAACTATAATTCTATTACTGAATTTGATCAATTTTTAGGACTTCATTTTAAATATATTTCTCAAGTGATGAACTAATTTTTAAAGTAGGTATGACATTTTAACATCGTGGTATTTTTTTTCATGCTCCGCTTGCAATTGAAAAATTAAATACATGTCAAAATAAAGTTTAATTAATTTAAATTATACTTAACGCAATACAATTTTACCTTGGATTACAAAAACTATAATTCTCTCCATTTCTGTAGTATGTAATTTTGATACACAAGCCACAAAATTTTTCAACATCTGTGGTTTTTATGACATCATTAAAAAATAGCTACGATTCTGATGCATTTTTATATTACAAATTACCAATATTTTTAAAACAAATATGAACCATAAACCAAAAATTCATAATCTGTGTAACCCCCCCCCTTCCAAAAAGAAAGAAAATTATGCAAGTTTCATCAAGATTAGCAATATTTGGTGAATTTTTAAGTAACAAACAACAAACTTTCACATTTGTATAATAATTAGGATTTTAAAAAAAATGATTATTTGTCTATATAGCAGTTTAATGTTTCAACTCGCGGATTAACTTTTAACAGAAAATACAGTTAAATGAAATCCAAATATTCAAATTAATGTTTATAGATTGCAATGGAGCTTAAATAGTGGAAAGGAGCAAAATCTCCTAGGTTATACATTGATAACGATCAGTTACTTAAGATGATGGTGATTGAATGCATCAATTGTCAGTTACAGCTTGGTGTATCAATATCTACTTGGAATCAATTGATTGGTGAAGGTACAATGGAGATATAATTGTATTCAATTTGAGGTAGTACCAATAGAGATATTGATGATTGTTTTAAAGTGGAAACATCAAAACTACAAATTGTAATAATAATTCCAATAATTACAATAAAGCAAAGAAGAATATGTATTGGGCATCAAATGATACACCTTATTTCTTTTATACATATTTGTTTGTTCTATATTATCTATAACATTGATAGTTATATAATATCATATGGAACCATTCCACTAACTGGAGGTATGATATCCATCACTTTTTGACTAAGCTGATTGTTAACAAGTTTATGATTTATTGACCCATACCCCACCCAATCAATAATTGAAAATTTAGTTATTGTTAAACTCTACAGTGGAAAAACATTAAAACTCTTTCTGCCTGATTAATAATTTTTATTTGTTATGCATTAGATAAGAGATTACTCAATAATGAATAGTATTTCTGTAGTGTAATTTTCACCTCGTCACTCTCAAACTAGTTAGGGACTGGTTTCTATCCACTTTTAATACCTTGTGGAGGCATGTAATTAAAAACATATGACCAGAGACATGTAAAAATGATGTGTGATCCCTGAAATGCACATTTCATTCTGAATCAGAGATCATCAATTAGCCCAGATGACAATCTCTTTTATATATATATATCTGTACATACTGAACAATGATAAAGATATGTGTAAGAGATTGTGATCTGTGCCTACTGATGAGTGCTGGTTCAGCACAAAATGAACATCTTGGAGGATTATATTTCTTTTTCATGTCTTTAGTCATATGTGATGATTATATCCCTTTACAAGATGTTAAATAAGTGGATAGAAACCAGTTTCCATCTTGCATGTGAGTGATGTGTTGAAAATTGCACCACAGAAATATCTTTCTATCTGACATCTGGTAACATGGATGTACCGTGCCTTTTTTATTCAGTGTTGTTTTTTGGAGAGTAACTATAGTGATCTTTACTTAACAGGGGCTGGCTATTTAGCTGTTATATCTTTAATTTTCATCCATCCATCCATACACACACATGTTTTTATAAGGGTAAAAATAAAAGTTCAGTTTTTTTACCCGAATGTTATCTTCTTGTCAAGATTGATCATACCTAATAATCCATATTAACAATTGATATATGTAGACAATAAGTTTTGATAAAACATTTGATATTCATTGATCATTTGTCATTATCTGTCACTTCCTTAACAATTCATTCAAATGTCTTCTTTTTAACGTAAATTTGAATAAGCTTTGGGCAGAAAATTTTGCATACATATTAACAACTCATTAGCATATTTTAAAATGCGTATTATAATTTAATCAATTTTTACACTAAGGTATTTTTTGAATGAAGTTTTGAATTGAAAGTTATTAATTATAATACATGAATTAAATAATATTTTAATATAAATGGAATTGTGAATATTATATATTGCTGTCTGTCAGAAGGCGTATTCAGATGTTTAAAAAAAGTACAATGACTAAGCAATATTTGACACTTGATGATAATGAATATTACTTGGTCATAATTATTTTTTTATTATTTTGAATTACATTATAAACTAATACGTCTAGTTCATAACATTTATACATATCTAAATAGCTAGTGATGGATATTAATTCAGGTTTAGCCATTAACGTTTATTCTATATTACAATTTCTAATAAGCAGACGATGTTTGATGATAATAATTGTGAAGATGTTTATATATATATATGTATATGCAATAAACTGATCTTAACTAACAGTGTCCTTTCATCATTAACGAAAATGAAACTATTAATAATAGTTAAATCTGAATTGATATGTTTACGTATGCATAAACACAACATATATATTCAATAAACTGATCACCAGTAATAATGCTTATATTTTCATCACTGACTAAGAATAATTATCTGCGTGATGTCTGTGTTGAAAAAGAGAATAAATATCCTGTATATATATATATTAATTCTAATATTCTCACGAATTTATAGTATAACGATTTTAAATCTCACCACACACATTCTTACGATTTGGGAAACATGAAGCTCTGAGGAAAGTTCTTATTATTGTACGAAATGTCAGCTATTTAGCTATTATATATCATTAAAAACCAATCAACACTTAAACAATCCCAATATCAATAACAATCAACAATTTCAAACTGTTGTCAAGGCAACCTCCTTTTAACAGTATATGTATATATGCAGTAAACTGATCTTTGATAACACTGAGTATTGTTTAAATATTGTAGTCATTCCATATCCAAGAAAAAAAGGAGAAAAACACAATGAATGATGATTGTGATAGTCATACACTAGCTGTGAATTTTGTGACCATTGTAAAAATGCATCATTAAATCACAAATACACCTACATACAAAACATGGGCTATAACAGTTTATTTGATATTTATATCTTCATCTGCAATAAAATTTTCTTTCTGACAAACTAAAACATTATATCTAATTATAACCATCTAATGTTTTCTCTCTTCAGCCATGTTTTTCTCATTGAAAACAACCAGCATTAATGTCTTTAGAATGTTTTTTAGATAATCTTTATAATGTAAATGGGGTCTATCTCTCTCATGAAAACCATTGCTCAAGTTCAGTATAAAATATATTTCTAGGAAGTCTTGTATTGTTCATTATATATATATACACTCAAAGATGTGATTTTACAATGGTAGATTATTACATCACTTTCAACAAGTTACAGAACATATCGATCTTATGATTTTGCCATTGTATTTTGAGAATTTTGCAAAGCATTTTTAAATGAATTTTTTTCATGCATTGATAGTTTACTCAAACCTTACTTCTCATATAATAAATAGATAAAACAATATCTTTCTTTATTGGTAATTTTTTGCCATCGTTATTTCGTTGTGATGAAATAACATTTTTAAATTGTTAAAGGAATCAGTACGTTGGAATCTACATTGAATCTCTTCATCTCAGAACCCTTTTTAGTTAAAAAGCTATGATATATTGAAATTTGTCTATATTATGAAAGTTGACAATCGTCCAAGCTTAATGTCACTGAAGATTTTTTTTCTCACTGACTGACAAAGGACATAGATTTTTGAACTGGTAATTACTAAACCAAAGTCTTTATATATTACGTTCAAAATGTTTAGTGCATTCTACAGACTACTTTTTCAATTAATAAAGGTAGCATAGTTATCACCATATTGTAAATTCAAAAGTCAAGAAAATCAAGTTCTTGTTTCTGTTTTTAATTCAAATATAAAAATTCCACCATCAAACCTGTATGACATTTTGATTCTTGATTCATTAAGCCTCCCATAAACAGTCCCAAAGGTCATTGTTATAAACATCAAAAACAAAGTTGAAGATTTCCCACATTCCTCATCAATTTTTCTATTTCAATACTTTACATTTTCCACCTATAATAATAATACTTCATCTCATTCCATCGTGTAGGAAATTTGGTGAACAACCAATTAATATTAAATATTGCCACAGTTCTAATTGATCTATTGAGTCAAAACCATAACCAAATAAATAAAAGTGATATATAAATTATTTTTTTCAGAGGAATCCAACACATTCGGACATGCGCTTGGTATTAATTTGCTTGCACTCACCCATCAATAGATGTTTTAAAAGCATAGATATATCATCTATGCATAGAACTTATTATTACATAAATCAACATCTATAGACCATCCTTAATTCAGTACTTGATTCTATTGTGAGCCTGATA
This sequence comes from Epiperipatus broadwayi, assembly GCA_028023455.1. Taxonomy (NCBI): domain Eukaryota; kingdom Metazoa; phylum Onychophora; class Udeonychophora; order Euonychophora; family Peripatidae; genus Epiperipatus; species Epiperipatus broadwayi. The sequence continues at coordinate 1,768,908 of JAQFVV010012618.1, read as the reverse complement.
ATTCAAATGGCAAATTATTTGTACAAATTCAATTCCATACGTCGTAGGTAAGAGACAATATATCTTATTTTTAACTACCTACGACTTTGTCATTTGAATCATTGTCTTCACAATAGAATCAATTCCTGAATTAAGCATGGTCAATAGATGTTGGGTTATATAATAATAGATTCTAAGCATAGTATATTTACCTATGCTTTGGTGGGTGAGTCCAAGCAAATCAATACCAATAGCACATGTCTGAATGTTTGGGTTTCCTTCTACACGATGACATATAAATAACTAATTTTAAAAAATTACTGTTTCACTTCTGACATTTCTTTTGCATTTCTCTTTCAATGAAAACCATGTTCATAATGCTTTTTGGTTTGCTTAAGATTGCACTGAGTCTTTGGTTACCATTTATCTATGATTGGAAGCAACCTCTTCAATTAAATCCTTGAAAATATCTTTTATAGATAACCATGATACATCACAATAATTATTGCAATCTTGCAGCCATTCTCTTTATTTTTAAAATTTGAAATAATGCATTGTGAAATTTAGGCTGTGCAACTTCATGACTTTATATACTCTAAAATCATTTCAGTATTTTGGAAGCTAATGATCATCATTAAATTTTAAAACTTCTTCAGATATCTCATCAGGATCTGCAGTCTTTCTCTCTTTAACATTACAAACAGCTGGTTTTAACTTTACTACATTGAACTTTTTGTCAAAATCTATATTGATAAAATGAGATATCAGTAAAAATTGTCGGATCAATTTTGCATTATTATTCAAACGATGTTCAAAATTCTTTTCTATCTATTCCAAATATTGTTGTCATATTATATAATAATGCTGTTGATTGATTTAATTGGATTATATTATTTTTTAAATCCATTACTTTCAATATGGCAAAAAAGATCTGTAGTGATTACCACCATTAGCAAATATCTGTATCTTCTTTGCTGTTTTAATCCACCAATGAACATGAGCCCCATCTTATCCAGTGTATCTCCAGAATGTGGTGTAGGGAAACAGCCTTTATATATAAATATGAGCACCAATATGCATAAAATATGAAAATAAGCAGTTGCTGGTAATGGAACAGTATTCACTACCAGGAAGTAGTGACGGGAAAGGTATCAGATCTTCTAGACTAGCGGTTGGCAATCTTTTAAACATTGCAGACTACTAGCATAATTTTTTAAATATACGAATTAATACGAGCATTAGTATGATATACATATATATTTATTTATATGTTTTATAATTTCTTAAAGCATTGTTTTATTTTGTTTTTTTGTTAATATAATGTTCATTTTATTTCATAAAAATAAATGAAGGTATAAATACGTATTTGTTATGTTTTATGTGTCATTTTCTAATTCGTATCTACAAAAATTATTTAAGATTAATAACGAATAGTATTCTATTCTTAAACAATTTTTATAGATGAGTTTTCCTTCAAAATTCTTAATAAAATTTTTGCGTTTTAGCTCACCCAATTATTAAGGTTGCGCTGTAGTCAAATTTGATTCCTAATCAATTGAACAGAATTTGGTATTCTTATTTTGTTATTTTTTCTATGCCGCTGACTGAGTAGGGGTTAATTAATAATCTTTGAGGTAGATGTTTTGCAAGTCATAGTAGTATTTTGTAATAAATCAATTAGCAATATAATGTTCTTGTTCTATTTTACATATAATAATACAGCTTAAACAAAATTTATTTTTTATTTAAAAATTTTATTACTTGAGCTTAGTGAATTTAAATAATATCTGAATTATTTTGTGGACCATTAAAATTAAGTCACGAACCACCAGTGGTCCGCAGACTACCAGTTGCTGACGGCTGCTCTAAACAGTCACTGCAGGTTGCCATTAAATAAGTCAGCACCTTGCAGCAACATTTTCCCAAGTCAGTGAGAGTGATAGATGGATTAACATTTTTATGAAAAATGAAGGTTATTATTATTGGACAAAGAAGGCTACAGGAAACCACTTACAATTCCCTTGATTTTTATAATGTATAAGGAGACTAATTTTGAATATGAATATTGAGCAAGAAATAAAACTCAGATTAGAGAATAATAAGACTGAAGAAATGAATACAAAAGAGGAATTAGACAAGGGTGCTGCATGTCACCTATGCTTTTCAATGTTTATTTAGAAGATGGGGTCAGATAAATGTTTAATCTGTGGAGGAGCTAATGTTGAAGGTAGAATACTAAAATATACAAGATTTGCAGATGATATCAGTCTTATAGCTGAGAATGGAATGAATCTCTGTAATAGGATGAACAAATTTAAGGGAAAATGTATGAAATATAGAGTGAAGATTAATGTTGAGAAGACCAGTTGTGTGTGGATATGAAAAAATAACACAATATATTTAAGTATTAGAGTTGTTGGTCGAGTGTAGTGACGATGAAGTTAAAAGAAGAATGGCAATGGTATAGGAAGATTTACAGAAAATATTAATTAAATGCTTTATGTGGAGTGTATTGTCATATGGTTATGAAATGTGGGCAATGTCTAAAAGAATTAATGACAGATTGAAAGTCTTTGAGATGTGACCATGAAGATGAATGAAGAAAATTAGTTGAAATGACAAATGAGGAAGTTTTGAAAAGGGTAAATGGAAAAAAAAACTTTATTGGGGAAATTAGAGAAAGAGAAATTGACTATATATATATAAGGAAGGAAGAATAGTTATTGAGGGATATTTTGGAAAGGGTCATGAATGGAAATATGAAGGGACAAAGAAGATTGATCTTTCTGGATGGTATAAGAGATGGGAAGAGAGATGTGGAATTGAAGATTTGGGCAATGAACAGAACAGAATAGAGCAATTGATAAATTAGCTGTGTGACTGCTCTCTAGACTTCTCCATAATACAATGATTGATTGAATCATTTTAAAGACTTCTTATCATTTATTGAACTGCTACAATAAATCTCTATATTGATTATGAATCTCCACATTTGATTTATTATTCTGGCAAACAGAAAATACACTTCTTTTTAATTAAGTTACTAATAATATTTTCAGAATACTAATCATAATTCTTCTTTTAGTAAATCTTGCAATAGACCTATCTGTAGCCATAGCATATTCCCTAAAAGAATTTCATGCTTCAGTAACATGACAATCCTGAAAGTCCAAAATTAGGAGTGCTAATGTTTATTAGAGATGAAATTTAGTGCTCTTAATAAATGCATTTAAAGAATGGGTATCAGTTGGAGAATACAATTAGAATAAGACTTTTTTTAAAATGTGACTATCGTTTTAACTTCGGAGTGTAGCAATCTATAATTTGTGCAACAATCTACATTACTGTACTCTTGACATATGAACTTTTTTTATATCTGTATATACATGTATTAAAATAATGGTGAAAAATAAACAGTAATAGTATATAACTAGTAATAAGTTCTAAATTATTGTATATTTTAACAGTCTTATTTTATATTGTTACATTTTGATTTACAAGTGTCAAACTTATTCTACCCACAACTTTGATATGGCCCACCCTATGTATATACAATAATGATTATCATGAATCATTTATTAAACAAGAGATTATCTCTACCTCAGATATAAATTTTAAATCTCAGTTAAAGATTGATATATGTTTTTTTAAAATTAAACACACATGTAGAGTAATTCATTTTCATTTCTCCTGCATGTGTAATATCATTTTGTAGATGTACTTAATAACCTCTACACCTTCACACATATTTGACACATATGAATAAAGATATATCAACCCATTTAGAGCAAACTTCACCTTTCTATGTTGAATAGGCTCTAATGAGACATTTCCTCCACATTTGAACATTTTAATTTTATGATTAAACCTTTTTTCTATATATTATATTGATAATCTTAACATTATTTATTACAAATTCTAAGCTTTCAAGCAATAGATATTTTAAAAGTTAATATTTGGCATTTAAAAATATGAAAATAAATTTCTAAGTGGAGTTCTTGGCTAATATAATGAAATATTAGATAGTCATTGGATAAATTTACTTATTCAAAAAGTTAATGGAATGAAATATAAGATATTTGAATTCTATGTTATTAAAGTGAAGATAAATTTAGGGTTAGTTATCATCAAAAAAATAAAATATATTAAAAGTAACGACAGTGTTTATTGTTATTAAAATTTTAAAAAAATATTTTCTTACTGTTTGACAAAGATAATTCTAGCTTGGCAAATAGGAATAGATTGCTCTTTGCCATAACCATCTTTCTAAGAGTGGTCTTCTTAAAAATAAATGATTTTCAAAGAAAATCTTTTTATGGTGACATAATTTTTTTTTGATTTAAAATGAGTTTTACAAAAATATTGCTTAAATAACCTTTATTTTGTAAACAAATTACTGAAAATTACAACTTTTCTATTATTTGGCCTCTGTATAAAACACTCAGCCAATCAGAAATTCTCATTTTTATCGGCATCTAGGTCACTTTCATCATGGCTTTATCATGCAAATAAGCTATTGTCAATCATGCAAAAGATTTGCCATTGCCTAAAAGGCCAAGTATAATGCTGTCATCTTTATATATTTTTTGACTAATAATTTAAAATTGTAACTGGAAATTAAAGAAGCTGATCATGGTAATGTTAGGTTTAGAATAACACAGAGAAGATATAGTGATTGTAATGCAATTGTAACTGTCAGAATTTCAAAATCTGAGCAAGGTTGTTGCTATTTAGGAAAATCTGGTTAAGACACAAATAATTCCAAGATATATTTTGTACTAAACTAGCACTCATCAGTTGACCCAGGTCATTATTTCTCACATATTTTTCCATAATTTATTCATATTTATTAATAGATAATTGTTACATTTTGATTTACAAGTGTCAAACTATCTCCACCTACAACTTTGATACCATTCACTCTAGAAAAATACAGTAATGATTATTACTAATCATTTATTAAACTAGAGATTATCTTGTATATATACAGAAAGTTGATTTTAATGCATTATTAATTAGGATTAGTCCAGTATATGTTTCTGTTTACTGCAATAAAAAGATAATGAAAAACATGTGCCTGTATTTTGATATGTAATATGTGTGTGTATCAGAGAAAGTCTTGGAGAAAATTGGGTCAGGGTGGAAAAATCTAAATTATTCATTCTATATTTACACATGATTTTTAATTATATATCAATACTGTGTAAATATTTTGTCACTGTTTGCCTTTTGCAGGCGCACACACATATTTTTATATCACTATGAAGCAAAAATTTCTTGTATGTATCGACCATCATTGTTAAATGCATTTACAAATGTATATATAAGTATAAGGAATTTGAACTCAGATTTTCAAGCACCCTTCAACTATCCATACTATCTCATACAACTGATACACATGACCACACACATGTAGAAAGGCTAAATAATCACCAATGTATTTCGTGCTAAACCAGCACTCATCAGTTGGTCCAGATTATCATCTCCTACATATATATATTAAATTGAAACATTCTTAAATACAGTAATCTTTTTCTAAGCAAAAGTTTATAGCATTTTCAAATGTTCTCAAGTTGTGATAATTTTAAAATGATTTTTTTCTCTAATAAAAGTTATTTTCTTTTCATTGTGAAGTGTTATTTTTGTTTTAATAAATTGTTTATTTAAATGAGATTATTGTTTTATATGTATATAAATAGTATTAATAGGTTATTAAAACTAAAAAAAAACTTTTATGTAAAATTAAGAATTTTATTTTGTAATGTGAACTCTTTGAAAAAACAACAACCAACCATAAAGAAAAATTTAAAATTTAAATACCTGTGTAAAAAATGTTGGCAAAAGAAATCAAGGTTATGTCTTTTAAAAATTAGGATAAATTAACAAGTTTGCTCATAATTTTTTTTTAAAAAATGTTTGTCAAACCAAATCTTGAATTTTTTTAAAACTCAAGGTCAAGTGAAAATTTAAAAGACTTGCATTAATGTAATTATAGTAGCAAATCCTTATGAATACTATAAAATTCCTAGATAAGAATGTGCAAGTAAAACGTAGTGTAAATAGCCTTTATAATATTGGTGAAAGAAATCGTGTTTTATTGCTTGGTAAAATCACACACATCTATTACTAAATTTGTGTTTGTTATTGATGTTTGGACTTATATTAGTAATAGTAATAATTTATTGAGATATATCTTTGAAATTAGATATATGTCAAGCGTTGTTAGCTGAGAGGTCCTCGCAGCCACCTTGAAGCAAGCAGTTGGTTGCAGATGGTTGTTGTGGGTTCGCCTCCCGGCCGATGCTATGACATATGAAAAAAAAAGATATTAAAGTAAATTGTGTTAATGAATGACAAGTTACAGAGAAGTAACACAACTAATGTTAAAATATTATACGAATAGGGAAAGTTACATGACTTGCTTTCACATTAAAAAGAAATGAAAGTGTTTCAAATAATAGGAACACTTGTTATACTCTAATCTAGAGCCAACATTTACATTAAAAATTACTTGTAATATATGCAGGATGAATTATATACCCTGTTTTGAGAAATGTTTAGACTTCCTTAGAAAGAAATCTCATGTTATCTGAGAGATGTTGATGGAAAATGTCAATCTTTTAAATATTATTCAAAACTAGTTGTAAAGTCTCAATAATTTTTAAATCAGATGGAATCTGTAGGTGATATGCAACTAGGCTGGGGATATTGGATGTGTAGGCACTAGATAGGGATTTTATGCACAAACCTTCCTGCATTCATTGATTACTCCGGTTTGCACTGAGTGGTGCTACTCTATGGAGAGTTTTGCCTGTATGTAAACATCATTTTCAAACAATAATTGTTTAAATAATTTTCAAAAACAATTATAAAATTAAATTTTTATTAGTCATTTATTAGACTAGAGATTATCCACTTAATTAGTAATATTTCTGTACTGTAATTTTCATTACATTATTCTCATACAAGGTAGAGACTGTTTCTATCCATTTTTAATATCTTGTGGAGAGGTGAAATCATAAACATATGACCCAAGATATGTATAAGGATTATGATCCCCACATGAAACATTTCATGCAGAACCTGCAATCATCAGTCGATGCTGATCACAATCTCTTACACATATCTTCTATTATTATTCAGAATGCATAGATATCCAATTACTACAGATTAATTGATAAGTATCAAACTTAATGCCCTCATAACTTTGACACAAACCTTTTAATGGAAGTATATTAATAAATTTTTATTAGTCATTCATTAGACTAGAGATTACCCACTTAATGAATAATTTTTCTGTAGTGTAATTTTCACTACATCACTCTCATATGAGAAAGTGGGTAGAAAACAGTTCATATCTTGTGTGAGAGTGTTTTTTTCCATATGTCAGCATCGACCGGAGGCAAACCTGCAACAACTGTCTGCAACCAACTACTTGCTTGCAAGGCAGCTGCGCTGACCTCTTATCTAACAACACTTGACATTGTGTGAGAGTGTTGTAGTAAAAAATATTATTCATTAATAAAATTGATTTTTTTATCTTATAAAATGACATTATTATATCCATTGTCAGGTTTTTATACTCATGGAGTCAGTGATTCTTTAGCATAGCAATTATTAATATCTTTATAAAGCCAGTGGCTTTAAAATGCTTTATCATAAATTTTGTTTGTTCTAATAGACATTTAAGTGTTGTAACAAATAATAATTTCTGCAGTGATTTATTTCTCTAAGATGTAATATTTAAAAAGCAATTACTTTAAAAGTGATATACATATCATTGTCTCCCTATATTTGTGATATTGATTCATAAGTTTTGGCACCACTACTGAAGTTCACAAACCATGTTATAACATGCATTTTAAATACATACACATATGTGTATCATTAAAATCATCAACACTTAGACAATCCCATTATCAATAACAATCAACAAACTCAATCTGTTGTCAAGGCAACCACATTTTAACAATAAAAGTGAAATCCACCTTTATTTATAGTCCAATATATTTATATAGATACTAAAGATTGCAACTTGATCACAGAAACTCAAATTATTGATACAAAGCAAATTTAAATAAATCTCTTTAAACAGGCAAATATAACATGTGTATAGATATTGTCAAAAGGTGGTTGCCTTGACAACAGATTGAGATTGTTAATTGCTATTGCTATTGGTATTGTTTAAGTGTTGACTGCTTTCATGTATTTATATTGCATATGTTGAAAATATGTATGCTGGCACACACACATATAGGTGTATATACAATTTTGCTTGCAGTGTTGGCTAAAAAATTAAAATGTAGTAAATTATTTTTTAAATAAATGTAGGTAATTGAAATGTTGAATATAGAAGTAATAAATATGGGAATGACTATACTATATTTAGCAGTAGTATTTACAATAGTTTATAGGCAGCTTCATAAAGTAGGTTTTTATGATATGGATTTAATGTTTGAAATTTTAATTTGAGTTTATTAAAATCTAAGCAACAACTTCATCTTTCTTTAATTCTAGATTTATAGAATGTTAAAGATTATGCTACTCTTATTATTAATCGTAATTACTACACAATGTTTTTAATGTTTTAATTACAACCTATAAATATATTGATTTAGTTATTTATGTTTAAAATCAAAACAAAAAGCATTGGTGGTCGAGAGGTCAGCGATCGCTGCTTTACAAGCAGTTGTCCCGGGTTAGCGGGGTTGTTTTCCGACTGATACTATGACACATGGGAGAAAAAAAGGACTATATTACCCAGTGATGGAAGAAAAATTTTAAGGCAGTTCTGACTTGGATGGTTGTCTGATATTATTAATTATTTTAAAAGTATTATAGTAACATTTTGTATTAAACCACTAAACATCACCTGATCACCATTCTTTATTCTAGAAACTAGTCTGGGAATATTGAATGAGTAGACCCTAGATAGGGATTTTATGCACAAACCTTTCTGCATCCATTGATTACTTTGGCTTGCATTGAGTGGTGCTACTGTATGGAAACTTTAGCCTTTGTGTCTGTAGATGTAATACTGTTTTCATTCAAAACATATGGTTATGAATGAAATATAATGGAGAACTACAATTAATCAAGATGTTAAAATCTTTGGAAAAATAATGTTTGCTACCGAAGATATATGCAATATTGTAATTTAAAATATATTTGCATTTTGCAGATTATATTGAAAAATTCTTCACCTTTCTATGATTTGGTTTATATATATATATAGTTATAATGGCTGTACTTATCTATGAATAGCTATAAATAATAATATACATATATGTATGGGTGTAATCTCTTAAATCTATAGCTAACCAATAAAGTAAAATCCACCTATACAATATTATTTGTATATTTAGATATTTTGTACATAACCTATAATAAGTGAGAAGTAATTAGAATTGCTTACATTGTGTTTCTCTACTGTATCTGATAGATTCTTTATATTTGGATATGTGGTAAAATGTATGTATAAGTAACATTGTTGGGAAATATCTCTTTATTGATAGAATAAAATTAATTTATTTGCATATATATTCAGATATATCTATTTTAATTCCTCTCCCTCGTTGCATGCATCCTCAAATACATATATATATATATATTCAAAAGAGAGCAAGAAAGGATTACCCTGCACAGTGTGAAAGACAAAGAAAGCTACATTTAAAAAAAGTCTGATTTAGCATGTGTTTTTAAAATCCCTTTCCCCCCTTATTGATTTATATATTCTGAATATAAATTTTCAATAAAAAGCCACATTTATTCTAGAGTTTCTATTTTCTTATTGAATTTATATAATCTTAAAAACTCTGCCAGAAAAAGATAAACAAACTACAGTTGTAACACCTGCAGTAGTAAGCCACCTCTACCATGGTGAAAGGTACATCAAATTATAATCTTGTGGCTTGTTTTTTATAATCAGAGCTTTAATATTCTATTAACTAAATTTCTCTCCACATGTGTAAATACTGGACAAATTGACAATTATCATGTTATTCATCTGCTAGCTTTTTTCTTATTTTACCTTCTAGTTAAGAATGGCTATTTATTAATCTTTCATCAAAACTAATTGGCTTGGATATAGACAGTCTTTTTGAAAAAAAAAGGTACTGATGTAGTTTGGAAAACTTTCACTTAATCTTAAAGAATATAATCCTAATACAAATCAAATTCAAGACTTAAACATGACAAATAAATAGACACCAAAATATAGAGATGCTGAGCTGAATTCAGATATGCATGGCTATAAAGGCAAATTTGCTTAGATTGAAACTGTATTGTGTTTTCAGTTTAAACTATTAGCTTTATAGTTAATCAAAAAGATAAAAAGTAGATGCTGGAGGGGTGCATTAGATCCAAAGACCCAAGTATATTGCTGCCAGGTCCAAGGCTCTCGCTGATGATGGCCATAAGCTTACTCTGAGGATATTGGATGGGAAAGCACAGAACAGAGATTATAATATGTAATCTCCAGCATCTGTTGATTACTATACCCTACACTAGATGGCACTATTGTGTAAAGAAAATTTTTGCATCAATTTTACTGACACATGTAAGAATATTTGTAGCAAACAATAGACCAAGGCTATTTATTTTATGTAATCGCGGCCCTTGATAATGTTTAAAATATATTCAAAAGTTAATATTTGATATATGTTTTTGATTCAGCAGTTTATCGCTTTTGCATATATGATTAAAATTACGCTAACTTAATTAGTGATTGGAAATTCCTTGATATTTTTTTCTTAAAATAGAATGGTGAAAGGTTAATCAAATTACATTTTAACTCTTATAGGAGTTTTCTCTGAATATCTTTTTTTAAAACATTGTTTATAAATAGTCCTTGGTAATATCACAAATTTAAAACTAAAATTATTTAGTGTTTTGTTTCATCATATACGTTTTGAACATTTCCAATTAAGATAACATCATTCGTGAACTTTAATCTCTCCCTCTTCTCTATCCTTCACTTTTCCCACTACTTTACCTCTTTGACATTTAAAGTCTGACACTTTGTTGTTGAATCTCTCATTCATTTTTTTTGATTAATGTTAATATAAACAGAAAGTAAAGTTTTTACTGTTAATAAAAGAAACAAGGAGGTGGGATACTGATTAAGCGACGGTTGACTTGAATTGACTGGTTTAAATAACAGATCTGCCATTTACTGGGAATAGTGAATTGAGATGGTCCCTATTCTGCTGTTATAATTCTGTGTCTAGACTTTTTTGTTAAAGTAGCTTTTTTATGCTTATATATGTTTTTTTTATGTATATAATTTTTTGGGGCAATGAATATTACTAATATTTAATTGCTAAAAAAAATTATGTACAGTATATGGAAATAAATACTTGCCTTTATTCATATGTATATATATTTCTATTTTTAAACATCGTTTTGCATGTTTAACATGAATAGATTATAAATTTATAAAGTGTTTAAGTACTATATATTAAGGCTATAACCTTAAGACGATGCGTCTAGATGCGACAGTAGGGATCTCTACAAATCTTGTATAGAAATTGTGGACTTAATCAGTGAAGCAGTTAATAGTTTCATGCTCTCAAATCAAAATGCTTTAGATTTGCCTATATAATTAAAAAATAGGTCGAAGGTAAGAGTGCCCACTCTTGTCTTTTAAAGTTGTTAATCTTGTGCTAAGATTTGTAGAGGTCCCTACTGTCACATCTAGGCACATAGTCTTAAGGTTCTAGCCTTAATATATATATTACTTGAGTAATGAGTATGTGCTTAAATTATTAATTACAACTATAAAGTGTTAACTACTTGAACATGCTTTCGACATTTATGGCCATATTCATAGCTCTGGGAACCAGGATAGTATCTCTTCTGAAGACTCATATATATCTACATACAGTTAAATAACCCATTCACCATGTAATAGATTATTTTTAGATTAACATGATGAGTTGTAGATTTAACAAAATCTAATCAATCTTAAACTTGTTGAATTAATTAGAATTAGGATTGATATTGTTGATGACAATCAACTCATGTTTCTTATCCAGGCTATGTTTCCTAATCATATATCAAGTCATTTCTCATAGGATCACACTTAACTTTCATTCTTAAGTGTATTATTATTTTATAGATGGAGGTAAACCATGCTATCTTTCTAAATTGAATGATTCTCACTTCTCAGAAAAAACACAATAGATGACACTCTGCCAAAACTATCCTAGTTTTCATTGTTAAAAACCTGGCATTTTCACAGCTCAGAACTTGATTTCTCAAGATCTATAATAAATTGTTCATGAACACACTTTGAACAAAACCAATAAGTTAAGTATGGTGCAGACAATTAAATAATTTAAATAACAAAAATAGTTTACTTAAGATAATCTCAATTGATGAATGTTAAAACTACATCAAAAATATTACCAAATTCACCATTTCCTTTATTTTACTGTAATATCTTATAATAAATATTAAGGCTATAACCTTAAGACTATGCACCTAAAATGTGACAGTAGGGATCTCTACAAATCTAAACATGAGATTAACAACTTTAAAAGATAAGAGCAACCAATCTTATCTTAGATCTAATTTCTAAATATATAGGTGAATCTAAAGCATTTTGACTTGTTTTAAATTTTAAATTGTTTTAAAAGCTTTCTAATTATAAGAACTTCATACTGAATCATTGTAAATTGAGTTGGATAGCTGGGTTTGAAGACATGTAGGTATCTGAAAATTTCAGATTTTCCACTCAATAGATAACTTTTAATTAAATGCTTGGTTTTGGGTTAGTGTTTTTAGATCTAATGTCTGAACCTACCCTAGCTCTGAGGAGTGCCAGAGCATGAAACCATGGTCAAATGTTGGGGGGGGGTCCTGAAAGAGATATTTTAAATGCTTTTTCTAGCTAAGCATTTATCATAAAGCTTGTTGAAGAATTGGCAATCCTCATTGTTTATAACCTACAAGCTTAAGAGTATAGGGTATATGTGATCTATGATTCTTATTTTGACTCGTTATTCTTGTGTTTAGATTTGTAGTGGTCCCTACTGTTGCATTTTAGGTGCATAGTCTTAAGATTATAGCCTTAATATGCACTTTATAAATTATTAATTACAACGTTAAATTGTTTTAAAAGATCTCTAATTATAAAAACTTCATACTGAATCATTGTAAATCAAAAGATTTAGCATATGTTAGTTTGTATAGAAATTTGTGGACTTAATCAGTGAAGAAGATAATAGCTTCATGCTCTCAAATCAAAATGTTTTAGATTTACCTATATATTTAGAAATTAGGTTGAAGATAAGAGTGGCCACTCTTATCTTTTAAAGTCATTAATCTTGTGTTTAGATTTGTAGAGGTCCCTATTGTCACATAGTCTTAAGGTTATTGCCTTAATATTTATTACTTGCATAATGAGTATGTGCTTTACAAATTATAAATTACAACTTTAAATTGTTTTAAAATATTTCTAATTATAAGAATTTTATACTGATTCATTGTAAATCTAAAGATTTCACATATGTTAGTTTGTATAGAAATTGTGAGCTTAATCAGTGTAGTAGTTAATAGCTTCACGCTCTCGAATCAAAATGCTTTAGATTCATCTATATTTTTTCGAAATTAGGTCAAAGATAAGACTTTTATAGTCATTAATTTTGTGTTTAGATTTGTAGAGGTCTCTACTGTTGCATTTTAGGTACATAGTCTTAAGGTTGTAGCCTTAATATTTATTACTTATGTAATGAGTATACACTTTACAAATTATTAATTACAACTTTAAATTGTAATATCTTATATAAATGCAATTTATCCATTCTACTTTGAACACTTTTTAGCAAAAACCTTTTTTTTGTACATATATGCATACACAATCTTATATTTCGACTATCCTGCAGCCTTCTTCAGAGCCACTTTTACTTTACTCTAATTTGAACACTTTTTAGCAAAAAACTTTTTATTGTACATATATGCATATACAGTCTTACATTTCAACTGTCCTGTAGTCTTTTTCAGAACCACTTTTACTTTATTACACAATGTTATATTTCGACTGTCCTGCAGTCTTCTTCAGAGCCACTTTTACTTTAATACACGTTATATTTTGACTGTCCTGCAGTCTTCTTCAGAGCCACTTTTACTTTAATACATGTTATATTTTGACTGTCCTGCAGTCTTCTTCAGAGCCACTTTTACTTTAATACATGTTATATTTTGACTGTCCTGCAGTCTTCTTCAGAGCCACTTTTACTTTAATACACAACGTTATATTTTGACTGTCCTGCAGTCTTTTTCAGAGCCACTTTTACTTTAATACACAACGTTATATTTCGACTGTCCTGCAGTCTTTTTCAGAGCCACTTTTACTTGAATTTTTTAAACAACTGTCCTGCAGTCTTTTTCAAAGTCACTCTTTTTAGTCAAGTTGCAATCTTTGTATCTATAAAAACCAGGATTTCTCAACCTTTTTTTAACTATCACCTTTATAAAATTTTAAACAAGTTCATATTCACTCTCTTTATATAACCTTCAAGCCCATGTCACTTTAAAAAGTTCTGCGGATCAAAAAAACTAACTTCAACAAAGAAACAATAAATGAATATTAATGGGGAAAAAATAAATCAAAAACAGGTAACTGAAATAGTTCATCAGCTATGTAAGAGAATAAATAAACTACGCCAACCATTCACCACTAAGGTATAAGCAAAGAATTATTTGTGCAGCATTTAAAAAAAACATTGGGATGGTTGCATAGGTCAAGGTTCAAAGAACTCCTGATTGTAAATCTAATATTTTTACCCCAAGCGAGGAATTTGGTCTTTGTTGACAATTCCTGATATAAACTGTACCAATCGGAATGAAAGTGAAGATCGAGTCTAACCGCAAAAACAATATCTGCACTACAAAGGGCGCCATCTAGGCATTTGAGCCTAGAAAAATTTATAAAGTAGGCAGATACGCGCTGTTAAGATTCCACTTTCTTTAAATATTCCGACCGTTAGCCCAAGTCACTAGCTCAGCAGAGACGCAGAGATAAAAAAATATAACTTAATTTTATATCTTAAATATAAAAGAATAAAAGCCACTGCCAGAAATTAACACATAAAAATATTTATTTACGCACATATAAAATAATATTTAAATTTTGAGGAATAAATTTAACGTTTATAATTTTATATTGATCTTTAATTCTAAATTTAAGTAGATTGCAAATAATGAGTTTACTATTTAATTAGAGGGTCGAGTATGAATGGACTACATAGGTCTGCATTTGAAAAGAAAATATTCTTCCCTGATTTAACCTTAGGCAACAAATTTCGCAATCAACTGGCGCCAATCCATCTGATACATTCATGTATTCAATGTAGCATGATACGACAACACAAAATACTATATTGTCAGGAATGTACATCTGAACAATAAGTAGAAATAGAGAAGAGATTGACTCTCCACCAACAGGAATGTGACATCTGTTGGCAAGTAGATCAATAAACAAAAAACTCCATAGGAATGGACTGCGGTCTTCTGCCGACTTACAAACCCATCCATAGGCAAACAGAGGGTGTGTGGCGTATATCTATAATCCTGCCCGTAGCGGACCTCATACTACATCTACTAATTACACAAATATATCCAATCCATTGAACCAATTCAACTACGAAATGAATAACCTAAGATTACCCTCCCTTAATATAACTTTACAAACTATATAGCCATTCACGCCCGACTTAATTTTAACATTTAAATACGTTCGCACAGATTTGTTTAAAAATGTTGGGTATAGATCGATTACATAGATTCCACGGTCAAAAACATTTCAAAATAAACATAAACGATCAAAATACAAAATTATTGATACCGACAATCGCAGAGGGAAACTTATAAGTAACCCAATAGTATTCACCATAAGATACTTGCGTTGTCACCAATAACTTAAAAGACATCCGAATAAATACATTTTAGATACTCACCGTAAGGTATCATTATTTATCGAATGTCTATATATTTTGATCAAACATGAAAACCAAAATATAATTAACCGCAAACGAATCCATGCAAGCGTCTATAAACAACTTAAATTTCATACATTTAAATAATCTTTACAATATATAAAAAAAAAAAAAAAATAGAAATGATGTTTATCAATCGGGAAACATATTATTTTAAACATTATTAATTTGTTTTAAAAAACTTAAAAGTCAGATAGAAGTTCTTATTTTCAGTTATTAATTACTTGCAATTTTAGGAAAGTTTTTATTAGATAGACACAATAGTTCATACTTTACGGATTTAATAGATTGAGAAGTCCATCTTCGTGATCACTTTCGTAGATTTTGTCCTTTGAAATGAAACTGCGACTCGCCATGCATTTGGTCAGGAACTGTCATCCAGAGGCCTCAACTGGTTGTCCGGAAAATTAAATTTATTGCAGACTTCCACATCGTGAAAATCTGCAATATAGCTAGTTATAACGATCTATTCATAGTCAGCTCTCAGCTAACAATTTTAATAATCATTTGGCTTTTATATTTTTCTTAGCCTCTTATCATTTGATCATAGGATTCAATCGGCAATACGTCACTAATCCTCTGGTGTTTCAGTTACGGTCCGTGCTGAATTTCTGGTGTTTGCATTGGTCATTTAATTTCTTTGTACTCTCTTATCTAATGTTTCATCTGACTTTTTAATTAAACAGCTTTTAGATAATTAATAAACAATCATTTCCATTTATAGATTACAGGAATTAATTAATACCTGTTTTTATTTTAACTTCCGTTATTTTTTTTTATTAAAATATTTTTATATTTCAATCTTGTATCTTTTTATTAAAAAAAATACGTTCAAATACTTTTTTTTTTTGTTTATGAAAAAAATATTTTTAAAGTTTAGCATCTGTGCGAATGTATATACGTATAACAAACATTTTTAATTTTAGCGTTTAGTTTTTTACTCTTATTTGCGAACTTGTAAGTTTTTATTTTAAATTAATGTAACGACATATCTATGTATCGTTACAAAACATATTAGACCATAGATAAAGATGAGTAAAGAGAATATTGCTATGGCAACATATTGTTATTGATATTATTATTGTTTTGGAGTTCTTTCATGTATTTACATATATGTTGCTTTTATTTAATGACATTATTCATTTAGACTATGGCTTTAATTTTTTATTTATGTAAATTATTTTATAGTTATAATCCATTTTAATTTTTGAACATTTACAAATTTTAAACTACCTATATGAAACCAGTATACTAAATGTGTTCCTCTTGTATTCTTAAAAAAACCCTTTTCCTATTATGGTTCTCATATCTTAAATCTGCATTAGCAGCAGTAATTCACTTTACGCTAATCCATAGTTTGGTTAATCCGAGATACCATGTGTTAAATTCTATATATCAGCACAAATCAATTTTTTCTAGCTAATGGCTATTTGTAAAGAGGAATGACAAACCTTATTTCTTTTATTCTATCCAAATTACCAACCCAATATTCAACAACATTTAAAATAAGTTGATCTATAGTTCAATATCTATATATTTAGCATCGTGGAACTTTCATTATTGGGCAATGCAAATATACGTCAAAACAAAGCATTATTATAATTTTTTCTTACTTTTAAAAGCTTCATTAGAGAAAGCAAATCATTCAATTTATTTCCAAGACCAGAGCCACCTATTATAAGCCTAAATAAAAATTATATACTAAGTAGTAAATGCTAAATTGACATTTGATTAGTTTCTGAGTGTTAATAATCTTCAGGTTTTGAAATTTGCATAAGTTCACAAGTAAAACAGGCAAAACTCTCCATACAGTAGTGCCACTCACTGCAAGCCAGAGTAATCAATGGATGCCAGAAGGCTTGTGCATAAAATCCCTATCTAGTGCCTATTCATCCAATATATCCAGACTAGTTTCTGGCTTGTGGCCTTCATCAGTGAGAACCCTTAGTTAACAATTAGTTTGGGATATGGATGAAATATTTACTACTAGCATCTAATTACTCAAGCTTAGAATAGATTAATCTGGAATGAAAAAGAGTGAAATTTAGATATTGAAAGTATACAAAGAGGGTCGTGATACTTTTTTTTATTCTGGGCAGTTTAGTATTGTGGTGGAGAGATGGCTTGAGAGGTAAAGATGTCTTGAATAATGTTCATCTGGTTATTTCTACCATTTGAGCATTATATGACTTCCCAGGAAGTGAACTATTTGATTATCAGTGCATGCATGGTTTGGTTCAGTGGTAAATAATAGATTCTGGAGTTCAAGAACCATGGATTATGTCATTTCTGGTGCCTTAATATCTTATGAAAACCTGGTCAACAAACCATTGGATTATCATTATCATCATTAATATTTCTTCCTGAAAAATCTCAAATATGAGAAGATGAAATAAATTCTATATGGAAATAATATTTATGTATTAATGCAAAGGCATCTGTTTATATATATAATGTCAACTGATGTAAAATGTCGTATACAATGGATCGTATTATTGTTACAATTCACTATATACTGGTAATATCCAAAAAAGATAATTATGGTAAAATGTTTCACCATCGTATAAGCCAATTTGTAAGCTCGGACTAAATCAATGGATACTAGATGTTAGTGCAATTGGACTTACCCAGTCATTGGATAATTAGGAGAATGAATCAAGAGGGAGAGGACCATGACTGTCATAGATGGATAACATTACCGAATGAATGGGACTGACAATTTTGAAGGTGTAAAAGCAGGCAGAGAAGAAATGATTTGAAGACAGGTCATCCACACTCCCACCCATCACTGAAACAATAGATCAGGAAAATGATGATGATTTTGCATTTTGCTTGCCAATATCATCTTTTACTTTTTGCTATTTACTCCTCAGATTCTGAACATATTTCAATCTATTTATAATTATAGAGGTCTCTCAATAGCTCAGCAACTTTATGTTTTAGTGACCTCGGTTATAAGTAATATGGGAAAAGTAGAGTGAATAACAGTACTGAGTGTTACATAACTTGTGTAATTTATATTTAATTAAGTACCTTTGTCTCTGTTTTTAATCTGGTGAATGGAAAGATAGTTGTACTGTCTAATTACTTATAAGTTAGAAAGTCGTGTTAGATGCTGACGTAGAAATTTCTTTTTTTTTAATTGATGAATTTTTTGTTGTTTTATCTTTAAAAAAAATGCTTTAAAGTTTAGAGAAATCACAACATATAAGATGAAACATGTTTAGGTAAAGTAAATAGTAGATGGAAGTGATACATATACACAGAGACTGAAATAAAAAATAAAGAAAAAATTGTATGTTGTGCGTAAATATAAAAAAGTCAAAGCACTAATAAATGGAAACATTTTTATTAATATAATTCAAAAAATATATATTACTTATAATACTTCATTCATATACACTTTAATGCAAGTAATTTTCTTAACCTTCTTTATTTTCTTACAGTTTCAACTGTCCAGCAGTCTTCGTCAGAGAGTTTTAACTTTAATTTGATGACGACTGCAGGACAGTTGAAACTGTAAGAAAATAAAGAAGGTTAAGAAAATTACTTGCATTGAAGTGTATATGAATGAAGTATTATAAGTAATATATATGATTATATGAAGATATGCAAAGAAAGTGAAGGAGAAGAATAACATACTATAATTCAAAACACCCAGTATAAGAGCATGACTTACACCAGTAGTGTGCAACCCACAAGTAATGATTCCTCAGGGATTCACATACAAATTTTTGAAGGGATTGCAAAATTTTTAAGAAATTGTCTTAACAGAGCAAAACTCTTTATACAGTATTGCCACCTGTGCTAAACAGAGTAACCAATGGATGCCGGAAGGCTTGTGCATAAAATCCCTATCTAATGCCTACTCATCCAATATCCCCAGACTAGTTTCTGGCTTGTGGCCTTCGTCAGTGAGGAGCTTTGGATCTGAGAGCACTGCATCTAGATCTTAGGATCTAATGCAACCCTCTAGCAACCACCTTTTATCTCTACTTAACTACAAAACTATGAGAATGAAATTGAAAACACAAAAAATATTTTCAATCTAAGCTCAATAGCTTATATAGTCATATGGGTCTGAACTCAGTTCAGCACCCATACATTTTGGTGTCTTTGGCTCTTTTACAACCATAGCCACCACTATTCTATTAGGCAGGATAGTTGTGGCTATGGTTGTAAAAGAGCCAAAGACACTAAAATGTATGGGTGCTGAACTGAGTTTAGACCCATATGACTATATAAGCTATTGAGCTTAGATTGAAAATATTTTTTGTGTTTTCAATTTCATTCTCATAGTTTTGTAGTTAAGTAGAGATAAAAGGTGGTTGCTAGAGGGTTGCATTAGATCCTAAGATCTAGATGCAGTGCTCTCAGATCCAAAGCTCCTCACTGACGAAGGCCACAAGCCAGAAACTAGTCTGGGGATATTGGATGAGTAGGCATTAGATAGGGATTTTATGCACAAGCCTTCTGGCATCCATTGGTTACTCTGTTTAGCACAGGTGGCAATACTGTATGGAGAGTTTTGCTCTGTTTATCAACAATTAATGTGCTAGTATAGGAAATGTGATCATGTGATGAAATTGCCTTAAGTTTTAAATAATGATGGCACTTTTTAAAAAAAAAAGAATTAAATTTTTAAAAATGTAACTGTTTAATTTCCTACAGCAATATTTATAATATTCATATGTAATTTTAATCAGAAGTTAATTACATTCTATATACCTGTACTGTAATGTTGTTTTAATACTTCAATGCTCTTATCATTTCAAAGTCTCTATCTTGTGCTTTGATATGAGAGGATCTTTCGTATTCAGCACAGCATGTGTGGATCTGGTGTTATTCCCTTCTGATTAAAATTTTTTAAAATAGATAAAAATCACATAAAATAAATTGTCTTTGTAAGCATCATAGTTTTTTTTTATAATTATATGTTTTATTTTAAAAATTTTGTTTCAAATTGTATGCAATTAATATTAAAATATTAGGAAATATAAATTTGTATAAATAAGTAATATTTATTAAGGGTAAAACCTTAAGACTATGCACCTGAAAAAATGGCAGTATGGACCTCTGCAAATCTTTAACACAAGCCCTACTGTCAATTTTTCAGGCGCATAATCTTAAGGTTTTAGCCTTAATAAATATTACTTTACTTAACGAGTATGTGCTTTGTAAATATATAAATATATTAAATAACTTTCATAGCAGTACACATTGTTTTGAAATCATATAATTAAAGATACAATAAAAAGAAAATGATCTCATAAATTTGGGTAGTAATTAAAACTACTATACATATTCAACTTATAATTTAGACATGGCCAAAACCAAAGGATGGCATCAATTTTTGTCTAAGGAAGAAAGTTGCAAGTGTAAAAACGTTGTACATTACTGGCTTACATCACCCTGCTATAGTTCTATATATAAAGAAGAAGGTTTTATTTATGAATAGTACAAAGAAAAATTAATAAAATGTTTATTTGCATGCAAAGAGAAGTAATATTGTAATGCATTTGGTTTATAATATATTATAAAAATTATAATTTTATAATTGTTTTAATTACGGCTGAATGTTTATGTAAAGTTAAGTTAAAACGTAAAAAAATAAATTGTATAAATGAAACATGAGTGTTGTTTTCACATCTGTGATAATTTAATATTAATTAGTGTAATCAATCATGGGTTTATCAAAACCATTGTTTTTGTTTATTAACTCAAGTGTGTGAATCGATGCTTGAATATAGTTTCCTTTTACAGGTACATATATTTGCATAAATGTTATGGAGGCAATATATAAAACATTAAAAGTTAGGTCTTTATATAATTGTTGATATACATAAGTTAAAATAGTCTTCACATAGGACATGTAAAGTAAACTTCTCTCCAACACTTTATAGAAAGCAAATAGATATTTTTTTTTCTTACCAAGTGATAATTGGATGATTGATTGGCACAGATATAAAATGCTACCAACCAGTAATTGGATGATTGACTGACATAAATATGAAATTACTACCAATCAATAATTGGATGATTGACTGCCATAGATAAGAAATGTCTACTTTAAAAAAATCCTAAACTTAGTTATAAGTGAAAAAATATCCAGGTTTACACAGCCTGGATTTGAACTCAGGTCAAAAACATAGTAGACAAATTGGTTATTTACTATGCCATAAGCCTATTATGGATTCTTTCATAAATTAGTTAAAATATGTGTATTAAGAAGGTATATAATATGTAGTTTTATTTTTTTTATTTTAGTTTAAATGTACATTACATGCATTTGTATAAATTTTATATAAAAGATTTATAATATAGTGATTATCCTTCTCTTCAAACTCTTGATTTTTGAATCCAAGTGGAATTTGATTTTTTGTAAATAACCGAGGATTTTCCAATAAATATCTAGGAAAATTTTAGCCAATGTAGGTACCATCCATTATTAGTCAGGACTAAACTAGCTAATTCTTAGCTAAAGGATAAACCAAGGAAAGAATATCACAAGAATTCTCAATAATCTGCTATCCACTTGACCGATGAGTATTGCATTATTATTTTTTTTATATGTCAAATGCGTTGACCGGGAGGCGAACCCAGGCCAGCTGCTTGGAAGACAGCTATGCTAACTGCTAGGCCACTAACACTTGACCTTTGCATTGTATTTTATTGTACATCTTTGAAAAGATGTTGGGGAATCTTTTAGTATGTAGAAACCATTTTACTTTTCTCTTCATATACTTTAAAAATATATGGATTTTAATATCAAGAGGACACATTAAAGTTTACATTCTACTTTCTTAAATATTGAGATAATTGTGCTCAAGATGGTTTCATGTGAAGATCAGTTATTATCCTTTTGTCATAGTATCTTATTCCCTAACCACCTCTACCTCTCCTTAATCATAGAGATAATACTGTGAACATATAAGAGATAAAGATTATGTTATTTAAATGTATATATATATTTTGAAAATAATTTTATCTGTATAAAAAGTGGACAAAATAATGTTTAATACATGTGGACAATCATAGGTATTGGAAAAATATTAATTTGAATGATATGTTTCAAATTTCTGCTTTATTACTACTTCATCGTAATGTTCATTTGAGTCTTTAAATGGCATTTTGATCATAAATGTCTGCTTACAAAGTTTGTGGCAAATTGCTTTTGTTAATATTGGACGGTTCGTCAGATACGTTAATATCTGTGATGATTAGATTTTTGTTGTTTTTTTTTTTTTAACTACAGTCCTTTGCTATGTTCCTTAGTCTCTGTTAATAATCAGTGAAATCTTATCACACTTCTTTTCTAACAGGTTTCATTCTATATTTTTTTACTGAAATTAATTATTGCCTTAAAGACTATCAAATTTGAAACATTAAGCAATTCAATTTTGAGCATCAATATGCTACTGATGAACAATTTGTGGCTATTAAAATTTGTTAAGCTTATGAAACTGACATTAGTTTTCTGCTGATGTTTTTTATTAACTCAAAGTTCTGTTTATAGAATAAAAAAGTTAACATTTCCATTGTTACATCATGTAATAAGTCCATACATATAAAAAAATTTGATAAATAAAATAGCATGCAATGTGTATATATATATCAATAGAAATTCTGAAAATAATAAAACTATTAAAATTTATTGCAATATTATATGAATTCTTCCACATTACATTATAGTATTTAATAGTAAGATATTTTATAACTTGTAAAAGAACTAAGATAGTTAGCTCTATTGCTGTGTATGAAGAATATGATATCCTTAAATTAGTTAGGTGTATGCAAACTGAAGAGGTCCCTACCTTTGCATTTTCAACCACACATGCTTTAGGTTTATTGCCTTAGTAAATATTACTTACATAATCAATGTGCATTAAATAAATTTATAATTAGAAAAAAGTAGTATATTTAATTTAAATCTATTTAATAAATAAGATAACAATTAAACAAAAATTAAAAATGAGATTGGTATATATAATGAAAAATGGAGTTATGTTTACATTATCATTATCACTCTAATTGCATTTATGATGTATGAAACATAAAAACAAAATCTACCATTAGAAAACTACAAATGATTGATAAACCACAGTGTATTTTATAGTAATGCTATTTTTTTTCACCTACAATTTTTTATGCTTTAATTATGCAGAACCTCAACCTGGAGGCATTTGGTTAGAGAATTCAGAAAAAAATGCTATAATCATATTTTTTAAAGTTGTGTTTCTACAGCCATCTATTGAGATAATTTGCTCTTTTTTTAATTCAAAAATTTGCATACTTTTAAAATATTGTTTTTTTTTTAATTTTTAAAAAAGTCAAAAGAGGTCAGTATAATCCAATAGTAGTGAAATAAAAAAGTTTTAGTACTGCCTTTCTATTGGTCAATTTTTTCCTTTGTCATCCATTTTGAAATCAGTTATGAGTTTTTTTCCTTTTGGATTAAAAACTTTTTTTAAAAGTTTATTAAGATTCATGATTATTTTGACACAATAATTGTGTAATAGTTAAAAATCAAAAGTATACATTATTACACTATTTTATACATATATGCTTTATTTTTAAAAATGGAAAGCAAACATTTATAGAGTAACATTAACAAACAAACCTACACCCTTTATATTATCCTACCTTATGAAAATTATAGCTAATACATCATTAAAATGTATTAAGATGTGAGATATTATAAAAATTAGAAAACAATTCTAATATTTTGAAGCAGAATTTGATAGATTATCAAAAATCAACATTAATCATTTGCATTTTGAATATAAATTTCAATTAAAAAAGATTTTGTTCATTTTCTAAAATTATTCTGTTTCTTTGTTGTCATTATGATCTCATATTTTCAATATTTGCAAAGTTTAAATATGAATTTTTGGAATTTTTTTCATTTGCAAATGTATATTACTAACAAATCAAGTTCACATTATTAAATTCTGATATAAAATAATGATTCAATACTAAAATCAAAAGTTGAAAGCTTATTGGAACTCTCACCAGAAGGAATAATCAAATCTGTGGCCATGCTGGAGAGTTAACTAAAATAGTTAATCATTGATAGATTAACAAATGTTTATTTTTTTATATTTTTAAAAAATATAATTAACATATGATCCCACTTTCAGATGAAAAATTTGAATTTAGTATTTTTTAAATATTATTTCATCTTTTGCATTTAAATAAAAGGTGCTTGTATTATAGCTAAAAATACCGTTGGATGGCGCCGTTTTCACGTTAAAACTATAAAATATGAACATTCACGGGCCGTTGATTTTAATAATTTTTCTGTGCTTTTTTGTAATGCGAAAATAAAAACAAAACAAAATCGTCTTTTTTAAATATTATTTTTTATTAACGTATACAATTTAAATGATAATAATAAATGTAAAATAAAATCAACAAATTACAATTTGATTCGTGTTTTTTATATCGTATACTTTTTAAATTGTGTTACGGCTTTTTTTTTATCAATTTTCTATCGGATATTTTTTTACTTGTGTTACGACTTTCTTTTTATCAATTTTCTATCGTATATTTTTTTACTTGTGTTACGACTTTTTTTGTTGTTGTTTAACTAAAAAATAATAATCGTAATAAAAGTAAAAGTTGTTACGGTTACATTTAGGGTTAGTTTTAGTGTTAGTTTAGGGTTAGGTTTAGGTTTAGTTTTAGGGTTAGGTTTAGGGTTAGTTTTAGGGTTAGGGTTAGTATTAGGGTTAGTGTTCTGTTTGTTTGTAATGCTAAAATAAAAAAATTCAAAATCGTAAGCGTACTCGGACAGAAGAAAGAAACTCAAACTTTTTTAAACAACAACAAACACATACAAATATCTTCTTTACTTATTAAACATGTTTATAATATTTTATTTTTATTAAATTTACAAAAAACCCTGTATATTTGGACTTTTCTTACTGGATATTTTTTTCGTACCGCTCTTTTTTACTTCAAAAATATACAGATGGTAGAATCTTCTTTGTCTCGTGGAATGTTACTAACAGTACGTTACTTAACACGTTACCTAATTGCAACTCAATAAAAACATAGATATTCAACATTTACCCAAATAAAAGTTCAATACAGTATGTTGTAAAAAGTCTTATAATTATTGTTTTAAAAAATCTCAACATTTCAATAGTTTAAAATAAAAAAAAATCCAATGAAAACAACATTTCAATACAATTCAAATACAAACTCTCTCATCAAGCTGTAATTATTTTATAAACTGTGCGAATTCGGAAAATGTAATTGCTGCTTAGCGACACACATGCTGTACTGCGATGCAACATAACGGCCTGCATTCTGTAGCACAACAAAAAAGTTGTATTATAGAAAACGTGGGTTTAAACGTGTCGGCCATGGAAACAACATTTTTATGTGTTTTAGCATGAAAACCGCGCCATAGAACCGCATCTTTAGCTATAAGATGAGTACCAAATAAAAAATTGTTTTAAAGGCAACTTATCTATTTATTTTTACCAAAGTATGCATTTAAAAATTAATATTATTTTAATTAAATGCTACTGAAAATCATACTTTCTAAAAACAAAAACATGGTTAAAGGTAAGTCATAAAATTAAATGCATGTGTTATATATTTGCTAAGTTAAAAATCCCAAATAGTAACAGAGAATATGAAATACTTTTAGAGGGCAAAATAGAAATACTCAAAGAGGTAGGCCAGAAAGAATCTTGATCAATACTCTGGCTCTCGACAGTGTTATGGAATATATTTCCTTGAGGTTGATGTGATAAATATCTAAATTATTATAATGTCTTTAATGCCAAACTTTATTTTAAAGTGTCTCAGTATTTTAATCTTAGAAATTCTACTTTGGTAAAATGTTAACAAAAATAAGCAATGTTATATTATTATTTACCTTAAGAATATTGCTTAAGACGATGAATTTGAATTGACCCAATCAGTTCTAATTGGTATATTTGAATTCAGCTTTCTGAATAAACATTTTATTGATGGCCACTATAAACAGGTTATTAAAAATATACTAGTATTTTTAAATATAGCTTGTAATTTAATCTAATTTTTAAAAGGTAAATTCTATAATTAACTTTTCTGAATTGTTAAAAAAAAAAATTAAATTATAATTTAATTAATACTTCTAACAGGTAAGTAGTTATTTTTTCTTATTCGTTTTTTTTTAAAAATTTAAATAGCTGGAATTTTAAAATAATTATTTGGCAGTTAAATTGCCATTGTAAATAATTTATAAGTCTACATCATTTATTTTTTATTGTAAGCCTTTTTTTTTTGTAATAAGAAAATATTTTAAATATATACCATAAATGTATATAAATATTGTTAACGTTAATTTAATAAATTGAACAATATAATTTAATATATTGTTGATATGCTGTATATAAATATTATAAATGATAGTTTATAAAGTATAATAAAATTATAAGTATAATAATATAACTTCAGAACTGGCCTGAGGAGTATTCAAATGGTGTGATGACGCAAGGCCCCATATTTATTTATTAAGGCCATGGGTCGAATAATCTATCTCTTTTGTGAAAATCAAAAAATGAATCAAAATATTTTATTGTCAAGCGTTGTTAGCCGAGAGGTCATCGCAACCGCCTTGCAAGCAAATAGTTGTTTGCAGACGGTTGTGGGTTCGCGTCCCGGCCGATGCTATGACATATGGGGAAAAAAAAAAAATTATTTGTTAAGTATTACTACATTTCATTTTGTGCAATTTTATTAAATGAATATATGAGTAAACATAATAAAATGCATATAATGCAAAACGTATTATATTTTCTTGATTTTTTTTTTTTGCGAATTCTGATTGAAAATAAATAAAATGTTTATCGAGTATCATTCTTAACTTGATTTATGCTAATTGTAATGCAATATGTCAATATCTGCATATAAGATTTTTTTTTTTTTTACAATATCTATCTGTTCTAAATATGGTTTTAATTTCTCCTTATATGTAAAAACAAAAAATACTTAATTGTAATTATTAATTAGAGAAAATATAACTTACTATTAAAAATTTATCGGCTGAACGTTTTCGAGGAACCATGCCTCATACTCATAGCCTTCATGAAAAGTGTAATAAATATATGCAAATGTAAATATTCAAATAAGCTACTGTTACGTAGCCCATTTTTTCGAGATCTCGAAGCATGTGTCCTTTCTGTTAATGGCATGGATGTCTCTATTAATATAGAATGCCTCTTTTATTTTTCTCCTGTAATCATTTGGCTCTGAACATAAAATAATGGGGTTGGCAGGTATGAAGTTGTGCCCAGATTGTTTACTATGTTCGAAAAATACGGAGGATGTGTTGCTGTTCGTTTGAGCTCTGTTGAATGTGTAACGATGTTGAGCCAATCTGGTATTAATTTATTACACTTTTCATGAAGGCTATGAGTATGAGGCATGGTTCCTCGAAAACGTTCAGCCGATAAATTTTTAATAGTAAGTTATATTTTCTCTAATTAATAATTACTATCTGTTCTGTAATATTATCATCATCATCATCAATCATTATCAATGCACTGCAGGATGAAGGTCTCTCCAAGTTCAATCCATCTTCTCCATTCTTTAGCTTCTCTTCTCCACATCCCTCCATCTCACATGTAGTCTCTCTCTGGGTCTTTTACAATCTCTTAAAATCCCGTTTGAGATTTCAATTGTCCATCTATTATCATCTCTTCTAGCAATATGTCCAGCCCAACTCCACTTCAGACTTTTAATTTTTTCAATGAGGTCATTTCACAGGCGGTGGTGTTGAGTTTCATAACCATGTGAGGTGATTTAAGTTAAAAAAACACTTTACTTTTGTACATTTCTGCAACCTATCAAAAAAAAAAGATGAATAGGAGGGGGGTATGCTCTATAAACAATTTATATTAATCATAGATTTCTGAAATTTATCTGTGTGATACATTCAGGATGGAAGAAGAATTTGAATTTGTATGAAGGTATATAGTCATGATTAGGAGAATACTCATTTTAAAACAGTAGCAAATTTCTTCCCATAGTGCTACTTTCTAGCATCTCTTGATTATTGTAGCTTGCACTAGGTGGCACTATTGTATGTAAAAATTTGGTGCTGTTTTAACATCTTGTGTGAGCATAAGAAAAGGTGGGTATGTGATGCTTCAATGGATTAATACCAATCCTAGCCATAAAATAATGGTGACTATGGTTATTAGAAAACCAAATATACCAAAATTTATAGACACTGAAATGAATTCAGATCTGTACAACTATACAAATGAGTTATACTTGGATTAAAAACATGATCGTGTTTTGGATTTCAGCTGATAGCATAAAATTAACCAAAAAGGTAAAAGGTAGATGCTGTAGGGTGCATTAGATCCAAAGGTCTTGGTGTACTACTCTTAGATCCAAGACTCCTCACTGAAGAAATTTATAAGGTAGAAACTAAACTAGGGATATTGTATTCAAAAGCACTTAATAGGGATTAAAATGCATAACCTTTTAGTATCTATTGATTACTATAACTTGCACTAGGTGGCATTATTTTATGAAGAAAAGTAATGCAGTGTGCAAAAGATTTGGATAAAGAATTTATATCAATATACTTGTATAAAAGGTGGGATGATTGTGTTAGGAGGATTGTTGAGTGTTTAGTGGTAGGGAATGGGATAAAAGAATAGATGCATTAATAAAAAGTAGGGTGTTGGAGAGATGGAGAAGTAGTATGGAGGGTAAGAAGAGTTTAAATATATATAGAAGTAAACGGAACATTGGATGCGAGTTAATTTATGATAATAGTAAGGAAAGTAGTTTATTGTTTAAGGCTCGAACAGGATCTTTAGCAACAAAAGAATATACATGTAAATGGAAAACTATGGGTGATTTAGTGTGCAAATTGTGTAAGGAAGGTATAGAAAATATTAGGCACCTGTTGATTGAATATAAATGCTTGAAAGCAGAAAGAGTACAGATAATGAAGTTATGGGAGAATAGATATGAACAAAGTGATTATACAGAAAGTGAGTTATTGGTTTTTATGCTGGGTTTGCGAAAAGATAAGGGGTATTTAGATATAAAGGCTATAGAGTTGACAAAGATTATGTTGTGGAAATGGGATGGGGCAGAATATGAGAAAACTTAGAGTGGGGAATGGAAAATTAAGTGTCTAACAGGTTTATTTGGGCATAATTGCTTAGATATTCTTGACTTCGTTTAAGGGGAAGCCATAATACATCACATCACATCACTACTGTTTTAACAGCTTATGTAAACGTAAAAGCTGGTTGTGTAATATTCTAATGTTTAAATATTCCTTTTATTGCATGCAGAATTATAACAGTTGCACTTTTTAAATAATTAGAAAATATATTCTAAAACTTTTTTATGCTGTTCTTAGTTTGCTATTTTAAGCTGAAAGAAAAATTGTCCAACTGCTTTAATAAATTGTGATTTTTATTTTTCTCCATAAAGTGAGAAATGAATATATATATAAACCAAAGTATTACCTTTAATCACGAACTTTTTAAAATATGTTCCCTTTAATTTTATTACCTACATTCATAAATGTTATTAAAACATTTCAGGGAACTTACAACTATAAAGCATTAAAAAAAATGAAGATAAGATTAATCAAGAAATGTTATTAAAAATTTGGCACAAATATTTCATTAAGAAAATAAAATAAAAACTTTAATTGCTAAAATTTTATTTGTTTCTTAAAAATATGTATCACAAATGTAAAAATAAATATATGATTTGTATACAAAATATATAGTACTTCTGTATTTAATAGTTATTATAATTAGTTGTTGTATTCGAAAGAAATGGTAAGGAATGGTTCAATGCATAATCGTAAATTTTTACCCAGGAATATCATGACAAAATTGGGCATTATAGAATGCACCTCACTTGTGCACTCTCATAGCTTGAACTTTTATTATCATTAACATTCCCCATGAGCTTCCATTCTTGAAAATAAATATTTGGACTCATCAATATATGAATAATGACCTTAAATGTATTGGAAGTCAGTTCAGTCATCAAGGTTGTGTAATATTTATGTACGAAATTTGGTATATGTCTAATTAACAGACATAAGTAATTGCCATTAATAAATACTTACTAAGATAATTCTTAATATTATTAACATTCCATGGAAGCTTAGTCTTTTTTTTTCTATGTGTCATAGCATCAGCCAGGAAGCGAACCCGCTAACCCGGGTTAACTACATGTAAGGCAGCTATGCTGACCTCTCGATCACCAATGCTTGACTTTGAATGATATTTAAGTTAGATGTATAAATAAAGTATACCCCAAAAATGCTGCACTCTTCAAATTTGGATTATTGTTCATCAAAGTTGTTAACTTATTGTACTGTCTATGCCATATATGTTATAGTTTCATCATACCTTTGTTTATGTAACTTAAACGTATTCTATTGTATATATGTTAACATTTAATATTCAAATCGCCCTTCGAAATATTATAATATTTCAGCAATACCCCTGTAATAAATATCTGAACTTCAAACAGCCAATATCTCCCTCCTGAATGTTATGATTTTCAGCAGCACCCTCTGTAAATAAATATAAATCTGAACTTTAAGTCAGCTGTTTTGAAGTTCAGACTTATATTTATTCACCGAGGGCATTGCTAAAATTTTATAACATTCGAAGAGTGATTTGAATATTTTCTATTTAATTTTCATCTAGCGATATGCACTGGGATATGTTAACATTTGTGTATAATTTGTTATTAGTAAAGATTTTTAATATTAAAAAATGGTAGTTATTAATCTCTAATATTTACATTTAAGATTTGTTTATATTTCCGGGATCTTATAATTCTTTAAAAATATTAGGGATGTTAAACAGGTATGTATTTATTACTGCACTTGGGTTTGGATATATGGGAGGGTTTTTTTCTTTTTACTTTAATGCCATTTTAAGCTTGACACTTAATGGCTGTCAGTTGGTAGCTGTTAAATTTACAATAGATAAGGTTCGTATATAGAAGAACTTTTCCGTTAATAACTGAAAGAATTGAGCCATGTGTTGTTTTTCATACATGGTATATAAATTTTATGTATAGTATTTATTTATGAATTTATAAATAGAATAGGAAAGAGCAGACTTGGAAAATATACACTCATATATTTTTATTCAAACAACATAACTATGAATATATTCTGCATATATCAAGTTTACCATACTTTGTCTATCAATAGTATTTTTCTGAAAAAAATACCTATCAAATACTTGTCTGATAATGTCACTCCATATATATATATTCACATAAATAATAGTTGTTAGGAATGTTAACTTCATTTCATACTGAAGTTAAACTTATAGCTTAATTATCTTATTTAATTCTATAATCAGTATTATTACATGTGTCTGTGTTTAAATTAATATTCTTATTTTATAACAATAAAGAATACTTTTCACTAAAAAGTTTATTTCAAACATACTTTACATAGTAATTTGTATGTCATTATAAGTCTGCCTTTTTCTCATCACTATAACAATGCTGATTTTTATTTTTACCCACAATTTTGAGGAAGATCGCTAGTCAGTTGAAACTATTAGATTGAGTAAAAAATAAAATAAGCATTGTTATAGTGATTAAAGAAATGTGGATTTATGTAATATATATGTTTCTGAAATATTACTTCAAAATATGATAACAAAGTAAAAGGTAAGATAAAATTGCCTTTTTAAATAACCCATTGCAAGGCAAATATTTCTTCCAAGGGTCTCTCAGAGAAACACCAAAGTAGGCATTACTAGATTTACCAGTTGCTAAATGGTAAAATTTTGAGCATTTTTCTATCTTTTACTCACTAGTTTTTTTTCCTCATGTGTCATAGCATCAGCCGGGAAGCGAACCCGCTAACCCGGGATAACTGCTTGTAAAGTGGATGTCGCTGACCTCTCGACCACCAATGCTTGACATCTTTTACTCACTAGTTATGAATAGCGAGATACCCATTTACTAATATTTTTTGGTTAACTAGGTAGCTTTTTGGATGATTGTCTATAAGAAAAAATTTAAACTTGTTTAGAGTCTGAAAATATTTTCAAATATTATCTATCTTGGATTTGAACTCAGGTTATAGATATGGCAAACAGATATGCTGCTTCTACACTATGATGCTTCTTTTAATGATGGTAGGCAAGAATATATATTACCTTTCAGCATTAAATGCTGCAATTTTAATGCAAAAATACATACTATTAAAAGAAAAAGTGAAGATAATAAAAGAATTTGGATCACAACCATAGGAATCTTATTGATCCTTGATTTATATAAGTAATATTTTTATTACACTTGTAGTGGGTATTGAAGATAACTCTTAAGATTTTTTTGTCACTCATTAGTTTTATTCATAATTGTAATACCTGTCTGTGATGTCAGAGATTTGAATAGTGAAAAGGCTGTAGATTTCCAAGCCAACTCAGAAAGATATATATAAATATTTATACAAATTTATAGATAAATTGTCAGCATAACAAAGATAAAAACTTAATGTAGTCAAGCGTTGTTAGCTGAGAGGTCATCACAGCCGCCTTGCAAGCAAGTAGTTGGTGCAGACGGTTGTGGGTTTGCCTCCCGGCTGATGATATGACATATGAAAAAAAAACTTAATGTAAATAAACTATGTTCAAGAAATTACTGTAACCCTTTATAGCTCAATTGATAAAATTTTGATTTGCCTTTCTATTGGGTTATTGATTTAAATTCTTATAGATTATTCTATTTATAGTATATATTAAAAATAGGTTCAATTTGTTGCTTTCAGTGTAAAAAAAAACATTTTACTAACATATTTTTTCTAATTCCCTTTCTTCCAAAAAACAACAACAACATCTTCAGATGTTTTGGAAAAGGGATAAAAAAGAGAAGACATTAGTAATATCTATTAATCATTGGTTATTGATGTAAGATTTAGACAATTTCTTTTTTGCTAGGAAATAATAGCTTTGTTGTCTACAATATTTCATATATACTTTCACAATATATTTGTTGAAGAGCTTGTATACTGGTAATAGGTTAATCTGCTCTGCTCATGACCAAAGTTTATACAAAGAACTGAAGATTTCCCAAGAGAGGTCATAATAGTTACAGGTAAATGACCCATAAACATCTGGTAGTAATCAGTAATTGGGCATCTAGAAGTTATTACTTAGAGAATGGATAAGTTCATAGATATAAAAACTGCAACTTTCATTACTGATGAGGATGCTGACCTATACTTAGAAACTTATCATTGTCTTTTAATATATTTCTTGGTGTAGAAATATAATTTTATAATTTCTGAGCACAAAGACAACTTTAGGTATTCAGAGCATTGAGAACAAGATACTATGAGAACCTTTTGTTTTATTTGTTGTGATATAAATTCATCAACAAAACAACTAGTCAAGCATTGGTGGTACAAGAGGTCAGCGACAGCTGCTTTACAAGCAGTTGTCCCAGATTAGCAGGTTCGCTTCCTGGCTGATGCTGTGGCACATGAGAAAAAAAAACAACAAATATATCAAAGATATGACAAATGTATATTAATATTATTTGACTTCCTATTAGGTGCTTTGCATAATGCAGTCCTTGGGCCAATTGAATTTTGTATTTACAAGAATTAGGATATTTTATATTAAGGTCTCAAATTTGAAATGAGTGTATCTTTGGAACAAAGTTTCCAAAATCTCCACAAGTCCCTGCATGATTACAGCACTATTTTTTATAGATTTAAAAAAAAAAAAATTTAAGCATCTAATAAGATCTGTCATGCTTTGGCAGTTCTTAGAAATAGTTTTTATTGCTTCAAATATAATTTTACTTATATAAACTTGAAATTAAGTCTCATGTTGTAAATATTACCTTTTTTTTAATGCAGAAGAGGCACAGTTAACTCCATTATTCGATATAAATATTGAGCATCAAGAACATATCTAGTATTTTAAAAGACTATTATTTCCTTGTTTGAGTGCTATGCGTGATATTTGCTTCATCAAGGTCAAAAGTTGCATAATCTTTTTTTTTTTTACGCTGAATGCATCAATACCATTATATGACTAAATGCAAATTATATAGAATCCTTTGTTAGGAATAACTAGATATCTAATTATATGCCATAATTAAATTGATAGATGGAATGGCTTCCAGAAAATTTCAAAAGCTTTCTTGGGTCATCTTTATCTACTTGAAAATATGTTTGGGTTCACCTGAAATTGTACCTCAGGTTGTGGATACAGTAGATGAATGAAGTAACCTTTACACCACGAGAGCATTTTTAGTACTTGGGCAGGAGTACAAATAAATTAGTAAAAATTCTCATCAAATAATGGCTGACTAGCCATCTGGAAAGTGATTATCTTGCCTATATTCCTTATCATTTGTCGAGAATACAACTACATAAAGCTCTTGTTTAATTTAGTATGAAAGATTATCGTAGGCAAACTAAAGAAATAGTTCTATCAATATC
Organism: Epiperipatus broadwayi; assembly: GCA_028023455.1. Classification (NCBI taxonomy): domain Eukaryota; kingdom Metazoa; phylum Onychophora; class Udeonychophora; order Euonychophora; family Peripatidae; genus Epiperipatus; species Epiperipatus broadwayi. The sequence continues at coordinate 1,733,457 of JAQFVV010012618.1, read as the reverse complement.
AATTGAAATCCAGATAAATTCCTAAAATTGAAAACTAGCTGGAGTACATTTCAACATGGTCATTAATTATACCTAGGTTTAAGCATCAAAAGACAAAAATTTAAACAGATATATAATAAAATATAAAAAATTGAATATGCTGGTATATTTATAAACATAATAATTAATTCTCATATAGTCAGTTGTTTGGGTGTTTGCATTGAAATAGCAAGGTTGAATCCAGAAGTTCCATATGTTAAACAAACAGAGATGTATTTTCCTTTGAATTGGAAATTGACCCAAGAATAGTTAGCTCTTGATAATTCATGCTTTTTTAAATATATTGGTTAGTTATGATATGTATTTATTATGTAGTATGATTTGTCTGTCCAATAATTGAATAATTTTTGTGTAATTTATACATAATTGTTCTGTACAATATAACCGTCATATTTATACTCTAAAATTACTTGCAGATTTAGTAATTTAAATTCAAAAATTTTGCATGTAGTTGTCCATATACTATAAGTGCATGCATTTTTTTTGCTAAACACCAAGACAATCAAACAATGGTTAGTGCCATTTGTACTTGTTATCTTGTTGCTATGAATTAGAAAATTATTATTTTATTGAAAATATCCTGAAACCATAAAGTTAATAATAATGGAAATGCTTCCAAAACTGAATGAAACTGTGAATTTCTTCATGTATGTGCTAAAAAAATAATTGATTTAGTTTTGAAAAAAAAAATAGTATATTGGATAATTGGAGACATTTCAATAAGAACAAGTTGCCAATTCATAAAACAGGAAAAAAGGAAATATTCACAAAAAGTTTTCTGATAAGCTAGAAAACATTGACTTCGTATGAACATTTTAACAAATTATCTACCAAAAAGAATGACCCCATGCCATTTAACTGTGAAGGATATTTGTATTGATTCAAAAGTCAGTGGCATAAAATCAACAGGCTTCAGAATTGCTTTGAAATCATTTAAAAAAATTTTTATTAACCTAATTTACAATGAAAATGTTGTTGGTGCAATTACAAAAGTCACAAGAAAATGGCGGCAACTATTTTATAGACAAGAACCATATGAAGTTTGCAATTTAATATCATGAAGATATTTTGTGTTTTGTATTTTATTATCATTAATTTTCATCACAAAAAGAATGAAGATAGTGTTTTCTTTGAGCATTGATTGAATGAACACATTTGTATGTAAATTTTATCATAGGAATATATGTATGTATTAAAATGTCTATATATGTTTAATATATGCATTGTATTGGTTTTACTATCAATCACATTTTACAGTATCGTATTTTAATTTTAAAATCATTTTTAATATACTATAAATTTTAAATTTTAAAAAAGTGGAATAAAAGTAAAAGAAAATAATGTTTTGAAGTGAAAACTTATTTCAAAAATACAAAACTCTAGTTTAATAAATTATTAATGATAAACGTAGTTAGTTTATCAAAAATGTACGAAGTCGAGGTTGTGGGTGGAGCAAGTTCGCGGTTGTAAATAAAGATGTGACAATTCGTCATAGATAAATACTCTTCATCTAATAAAGATATATAAGAGAGCTAGTAACCTGGGCCAACTGATGAGTGTTGGTTCAGTACGAAATGCATCTTGGGGGGTCATTTGTCTTTTATTGTATCTTTATTTATATAAAAAAGAAAAAGTATGGAGATTATTAAAATAATCGATACTTGTTTATTTAAAATTATTAATTGTTAACTTTCTAACGACATACAATTAAATTCTGCAGAAAGTTATGGATCCTATTCTATTTCTAAAACAAAAACTTGATTATAAAGTATTTTACGAAATAATATTCATTCTATAATTGATAGATTATAAATTAAGAAGAAAAACACGTGTAAGTTATTTTAAAGCAATGTTTTGAATTTGTTATTTTAAAGGCAAGCCAGCGGACTTTATTTCTGCCCACCATTATATATAATATGTAGACCACCTAGCTTATTTGAGAGATTCGTTACTGATATATATATAAACAGAATTGTTTCTTTCATTAAAATATGATTCACCATTTACATTTTAAAAGAACTTCATTCTTTGCATGTGGTTACTTAAAAATACTAAATTGAGAAAGTGATAGTTTACATTTTCCAGAATGTGCTATAAAAACAACATCTTTAAAGATAAGGTGTTGGAATTGAAAGGCAATAATATTTTTAAAGCAATCGTATGGAGAAGATAGAAACAAAGTCTATATTTGGAAATGATTCATTTCAGCTTTGATGTTGCTCGTATAATTTATGATTTTTTTATTTTTTTTAAAAAGATTATATAATGCTACATTAATATTCATTTCTATATATGTGTCTATATTTATGTGCATGTTGGTGGATTTGGACACTTAATAGAAGAGCAATACAGAGACTTCAGACCACTCAAAGAAGAATGGAGAGATGCATGTTGGAAGTAACAAGAAGAGATTGAAAACGCAATATATCGATAAGAGAACAAACAGGTGTACTGACCTCATTGAAAAAAATAGAGTTGGGCTGGACATATTGCTAGAAGAGATGATAATAGATGGACAATTGAAATCTTAAACTGGATTCCAAGAGATTGTAAAAGACTCAGAAAGAGACCTGAGATGGATGGATAAAATAAGAAAGTGTACAGAGGTGATGGGGAGAAGAGAAGCTAAAGATAGGGGAAGATGGGTTGAACTTGGAGAGGCCTTCATTCTGCAGTGGATTGATAATGGTTGATGATGATGATGGATTAAGAAATCAGCTGCAATGCATTATTGTATATTGAAACTGATATTAGGTCATGATTCTACTTCTGTATTAGTAATTGACAAAATCTACTTGCTGAGCTAATCTAATTTTAATAATACAAACTTAAGCAATAACAATCACCATATCTAAGGTAAAACAATGTTTAAACAGCCCACTGCTGTGCAAAGTTCTCACTAGTAGTTCCTGAAGGCATTACTCTCCCACTTTGCTAAATGCTACATGGTGGCCGTTTCAGACTTTCTCTATAGCTTTACTCGCTAGTTAAGATTAGCTAGATTATTCATTTACTGACCATGTTTGGCTACCTCAAAGAAAAAAACAAATCTATTTAAAAGCAGAAAAAATTTCTAATCATGAACTCAGATTCAAACCTCAGGTTGTGATCATCACAGGTGAATGTGGTACCACTATCTCACAATGTTCTTAATCACTCTATAAATAACATTGTTACTATTTTGAAATCTTGTAGTGATTAACAATTAAAGATTTTAATTTAAAGAATATTTATTAATCATAAAAGTGAAGAACAAATCATTATATGGATTATGTTTTTGGGAAAATGAAATGATGCTTTAAGAGGAAATTTTATAAACACCTCGAACACAGCAATCTTAGTCAGATGGTAGGTAAGTTGGAAATATTTATAGTAAACTAAATAGATGATTGTACTGCCTTTTGCAAAATCACACGACTTGAAGATCTGTTAAATCTTCTCTGTCAGTGATTTCTTAAAGCTGAGGATTTTAACAGAAAAAAAAAAAAAAATTGCATTGGACTAAATTAAATAATAGACAGTAAGATAAAGAAAATATGAGAGAAGTGAGAGAAAAGCAAAGAGAGGAGAGAGAAAATGATGTTTGTGTTGGGAACATTATTTAGCCTTTAATGCATCAATATTTTGTGGTTGGTTATTGGTTAATTTCGCATTTAAAAGTCATTCCACTATCTAACATATATGGTTCCTATTGGTAGTCTAGCTTCAACACTCAATAAAGGAAAAGATATTCATGGGAATATTTTATTGTCCAGATAAAAGTGTAGATCACATGATCATCATTTCATATTTCCTCACTAATGAAAGCCACAAGCTAGTCTGGAGATGTTGGATGAGTACCCTAGATAGGTATTTTAGGTACAAACCTTTCTGCATCCATTGATTATGAAATCTTGCACTGGTACTACTGTATGGAGAGTTTTATAATTTTATTAAAAGGAATGATTTTGGTTGAATTCTTAATAAAACATGTATCTGCTAATCCACTTTTAAATGCTAGAAAATTAAGAACTAGACTTAAATTGCTCAGTGAAAAAATTGATAAATTATTTCACTTGAAAAAGATTTTTATGCATATAAGAAAAATAAACCATCAGCATTCTCAAAATGATAAACAACTAACTATCTTAGTTATAAATAATCAAAATAAGAGTCATAGATCACATGACTCTATTCACTTAAGCTTATAAGTTATAAACAATGAGGAATACCAATTCCTCAACAAGCTTTGTGATAAATGTTTAGCTAGAGGAAGCATTTAAAATATCTGTCAGGACCTCCCCCCAAACCTCTGACCATGGTTTCATGCTCTTGCATTCCTCAGAGAGGTGTTAGGGTAGGGTCAGATACAAGATCTAAAAACACCAACCCAAAGCCAGCATTTAACTAAAAGTTATCTATTGAATAGAAAATCTGAAATTTTCAGACACCTACATGTCTTCAAACCCAGCTATCCAACTCAAATAGCTATGACTCTTATTTTGACTATTTATAGTCTCTGTCTTGTCTTATGCAATGTTATATTGCTAAGACTGCTAATATATGGTATGGCTGAAGATCTCTCTGCCCCATGCAGCTATTTGAGTTGGATAGCTGGGTTTGAAGACATGTAGGTGTCTGAAAATTTCAGATTTTCCACTCAATAGATAACTTTTAGTTAAATGCTGGCTTTGGGTTGGTGTTTTTGGATCTTGTGTCTGAACCTACCCTAACACCTCTCTGAGGAGTGCCAGAGCATGAAACCATGGTCAGAGGTTTGGGGAGGGAAGGTCCTGACAGAGATATTTTAAATGCTTTCTCTAGCTAAGCATTTATCACAAAGCTTGTTGAGGAATTAGCAATCCTCATTGTTTATAACTATCTTAGTTAGTATAGTACCTGATATTTCACCATCAGTAAGTTGCATTTATCTTATAATGATATAACCATTCTTTGTATCATAAAATTATGATCTTTGCCCAATACCATTTTATTTCCTTGATTTAAAAATACAACATTGATGTCACTATAGAGTAAATTAGTCTGCAATTTTATAAGCAGTAGTTCTGTGATATCAGGAATGTTTTTTTTTTAATTTAACTTAAATATTTATTATAGATTTTAAATATTATTCCATTCCATGCATTGATGGTAGTTTCTCTATGTTGAATGTTGTAGAAAATGGATCTTGTATCAAATAAATAAGAAGAAATTTATAGAATCTGTTGATATTTATTGTGAATTGATTGAGTGAGATCTTATGTTAAATTAAAAGGAAATATAACTAGATAAATCAAATGGATTAACCAAGAAATAAGATTTCTGAATTGTGTTTGTATAAAATATAACACTCTTAATTTTAAAAACGTAATTATGTTCTGTGTTCATTTAACTAGGGACTTACTTTTGTTCCCAAGCAACTTGTTTTGATTTTTGCAGATCATTTTAATTAAAAAAGATAAAGTTATATTTGATATTTCTGAAATTACCTTTATTACATGAATTATTTCAAGTAAATCTTTGTATCCTGATATGTATGAACATACATTTCACTAACCTTTTACAGAATATAAAGTTTTTTGATCCAACCATTTCTAGTTTCTAGTCCAAAAATGTGGCATATAATTTTGATTTTGGCTCCTGATTTGAGAGTACTGGTATAGACATTTTATAGATTACTGTATATGTGTTAATTTTTTTTCCTGGAGATGTGAAGTCACTGGATAATAATCGACCCATTATTGATGATAGTTTGTTGTCAATGATATGTCTCACTGTATAGCTGTAAAATAGATATGTTAGAGAAAATTATATTGGGGGCATCAAGCACTGGACAAGGTTACCTACATTCAGGATGATCAAACTCTATTTCTTGATCATAACCACATATTGCATAAGTATATTACCTGTTTTCAATTAAAGAATGAATAAAGTAAATTAAACTATTGAAGATAAAGGTATTATATTATCAGTTCCATTCTTCAGCTTATTTTTTGTATATAACAGTGTATTCATATTTTCATCTTAATATTCACCCATTACCAATTGGCTTTGTCTCTATAGGATTGAAATTTAGAAAGTACCTTTCAATCTCAGGGTTTAAATTTAAGCCATGCAGCATGATCACCACTAGTAAATTTTAAACTGTTATACTCTAACGGAAATATATTTATTATTATTTAACAAACATTTTCTGAATTGATTTTTTTTCCCCATATGTCACAGCATCAGCCAAGCAGTTGCTTGCAGATAGTTGTCACGGGTTCACTTCCTAGATGATGCTATGACATCTGGAAAAAAAAAAAAAATTTCTGAATTGACTTGATTTGAAATAATGACTGGCTCCATCTAGCAACAAAAATATTCTATTATTTTTATTAATTTTTACCCCCTTTTTATTTAATGTAATGAAAGTGTTCAAATAATGCATATTTCTAATAATTTACCACAATAGAGCTAACAAAAAAAAATCTTATAATACTATAAAACATTTTAATGGTGGAAAATGTATTATTTACTGCATTTACTTAATTACAGTTTAAATTAAGTTGTATTTATTCAAGTATTTACTGCAAAGCTATAAATAAATATTTAATTTAATTATAAAACATTTATTAATAAATTAAATAATAATTGTCTATGTTTAAAATAAAAATATGTATACAAAGTAGAGTTAAAAATAAATCCTAGATATAATAAAATATCTTTATCTAACAACAAAATGATATATAACAATATCTGTAATATAGTCATATAATCATAACATAAAAATAACATATAAAAGCTTTTTTCAGCAAACTTTAAATTTTTGCCCTTTTCAATATGGCTTAATTACAAAAATAACCTATACTGCATACATAGTGACATCTACCAGCTCTATATAAAATTAACACAAGCCTATAATTACACTTAAATATCTTTATAACAACACATATTATACAACCCTCCATTCATTTTTCATTATCCAATTATTAGTTAAATTAATTGATGTTTTATAAATGTTCATACAATTATTTCTGTTATAATTAATGTAATTGGTTTCATATATCCTCCTTCTATTAATTTTTTAATATAATTTAATGGACTTATATTCTTAATACAATCTATTCTATGTCCATATTTTAAGTAGTGAACATATAATGCAGATCTGTCATCTCTTCTTTTAATGGCATTATTATGTTCTTTAGCTCTTTCTTCTAATTGTTTTGCTGTATATCCATAATAAACCATATTGCAAACCCCATAAGTAATTTTATATACTATACCCTTTTTATATTTTATATCATCTTTTATTTTATAATTCCCTACTAATATATCAAGAGTTTTACTGTTTGACCATCTTATTTTAATATTTTTATCTATATAATTTTTATTTTTTAATATTCTATTATAAATTTTAGGAACATGTGAAAATTTTATCCATTTTATATTTTCTGGTTCACTATTATTATCCAAATTATTTTGTTTATAATTAAAGAATATATTTCTAATGCTTCTAGGGTTACATCCATAACTAGTATATAATTTTATAAATATCTCTTTTTCCTATCTTCCTATCTGTGTTATATTTATCATTGTTGTTTTTAAAATTTTTAATATATTTGTACATATTTTGCATTTTTTATTTCATCAGTAAAATGTTAGGGAAAAGATTAATGAAGATACAAATTCATAAAATATAAAATTAGCATATCTAATATATTTATTTCAAAAAGAAAATGCAAACTTAGTCATTCAATTGTTAATAATTGTAAATTAGTTAAATCTGTTTGTTAAATACGTGATGGGATGTGCTGTACTGTGGCTTCTTCTTAAACGAAGTCAAGAATCTCTCAGAAATTATGCCCAGAGAAACCTGTTAGCCATTTTACCGTCCATTCCCCACTCTACGTTTTCCCATATTCTGCTCCATCTCATTTCTACAACATAATCTTTGTCAACTCTATGGCCTTTATATTTAAATCCCCCTTATCTTTTCCCAAACCCAACATAAAAACCAATAATCCACTTTCTGTATAATCACTTTTTTCATATTTATTCTTCCATACTTCATTATATGTACCCTTTCTGTTTTCAAGCATTTACATTCAATTAACAGATGCCTAATATTTTCTATTCCTTCCTTATACAATTTATATACTAAATCATTCATATTTTTCCATTTACATGTATATTCTCTTGTTGCTAAAGATCCTGTTCAAGCCTTAAACAATAAACTACTTTCCTTACTATTATCATATATTAACTCACACCTAATATTTTGTTTACTGCTGTATATATTTAAACTCTTTTTATTCTCCATACTAGTTCTCCATTTTTCTAACTCCCTATTCTTTATTAATAAATCTATTCTTTTATCCCATTCCTTACCACTATAACACAATCATCCCATCTTTTGTACCATTATACTGATATAAATTCTTTATCCAAATCTTTTGCATACTGAATTACTTTTCTCACCCATCTTGTTGCCTGTCCTTTACTCATAACCCAATTAAATACTATTTTGGCTATTTTTTTATTATTCATAAACTGCAATCTACCAAACATTTTCATTTTACTTTTTGCATCTCTTATATAAAAACTTGACCATCCTATTTCTCCTTGAATTGCCTCCCTTGCTATTCATACATCTGAATCCAATGCATGTCTTCATACTTCCCTTTGAACTTTTTTTAAGAATCTAATATCCCTTTATTAACACATAATGCATCATTACGATATGTTAATCCTACTACTGTAACTCCCTTCCATATAATTCTAGCTACATCATATTTATTATATGAAAACACTGTTAATTTCTTTATTAATCCTTTTCTTTTCTTTGCTTCATTTATCAATTTTTTCTTTCATTCATTCAAACAATTTTTTTGATTACTTAAAATAATTCCCAAATAACTATATATATTCACCACCCTTAACTTAATATCTCCCAATAAAAATTCTACATCTTCTCTTTCCCCAGTATTAACAATCATTATATTTGATTTTTCTTCATTAAATTTAATCTCTTTACCCACTCTTGCACATGTCCTCAGCATAACTTTCATATCTTCTCTTCTTTCTGCACACAAAAATATATCCACAATAAAAAAACTCTCCATACAGTAATGCCACCTAGTGCAAACCTTAATAATCAATGGATGGAAAAAAGTTTGTGCATAAATCCCTTTCTAGTGGCTGCTCATTCAATATCCCCAGACTAGTTTCTAGCATTCTAGTTTCTTGCATCCACTGATTGCTAAGGTGTGCACTGGGTGGCACTACTGTATGGAGAGTCTGCTACTCTTTAACAGCTTGTGTAAGCGTAGGAATTGGTGATCATGTGAAATCTATTTGTTAGTATTTTGGCTGCTACCTGTGAAAGTACCATGACAAAATAAATGTTGACTTTTGTCTATTTATTTATTTGAATTTTATATAAATTAATAAAGAATATATAAATTTTTAATTACAAAAATTCACTTTGAAATCAAACATTATAAGTAAAAACACTAGCATTAAATGGAAATAATCACACATTCTCCTTAAGCTATGAATAAACAACATTCCTATTTACAAAAAACAGAGTGAATTATATATAATTTTCTCTCTGAATTTTCAGAAATAATAGCAAATGAAAGCTTACAAAGGTTCAAAACAAAAATATTACATAAATTCATTAAAAAGAATTTGCCCCATGATTTTTATCATATGTTGATATAAATATATAGTTTATAATAACTTCCCTCATCTACACTTTAATGCAAAAAATTTTAAATATATTTCTTTATTTTCCTGACAGTTTTGACTGTCTGGCAGTTTTCATCATAACTTACAGTGAATGTGCCTAAATTTGCATCCAAATCATAAGAATTCTCTTTTGCTTGCAGTTATAAATATTGATCAAGAGTGCTTGTTTTGCTGGATTGCAGTGATCAATTCTTTTATGAAAACTAACAACAGTAGACTTCATTGTTACAGCCATATTGAAAAAAGCCTTTTCAATTTTATTTAACACATTCTACGGTCTTTTTTGCAATCAACTCTGATTTTTGATCCACTAGATTAAAATTCAATTTTTCACCCCATCGTAAATAATTTAATTTATTATGTGCATAACCACATTTGAAGAAGGTCTTTTTATTTCCCTATGAATTCTTTTTAGATGAGGAAATTCTTTCATCACATAATGGATTATTTTCACATATTATACCTGGAATTGAATTTTTTTTATAATTCTTTTTATGTCATCGTTATTTTAAAATATTATTGATCCACTAATCCAATTTCTTTGATCCATATTTTTTATTCACCATATTATGACCAAACTTTTCCATTTTATCTACTCATCTCATACGTGATCTTCTCTAGGTTGTTTACAATCTTATGATACTAAATCATCCATGCACTTTACTATTGTTACACAATGCTTTATTTATCACCCTCTTTTACAGTTTATAGTTTTGATTGCCTAAGCAATCTTCTTCAGAACTTTTATATCTCCTAACTTCAACTGCTAAAAATTCAAATTTTACAATCTCTTGGGATCTAATATAATCTTCAACTCTTCTTATATTATTTCTTCTAGCAATGTATCCAATCCAACACCATTCTAATCTCTTAATTGTTTTAATGATGTTAGTAATACCTGTTTATTTATTTACTTGATTTCTTCTTGTTATTCCTAACATGCATCTATCCATAATTGTTGAATGGTCTGAAGTTTTTATATTATTCTTCATTTTTGCAATATGACATCATTTATACCAAAATAGTTAAATTTCTTTATCATCCCTTCCCCCATTATTTCCTTCATACCCCCCCCTCCACACACACTATTTTTTCCCACTTATTATTGGTTTAGCTTTTTTCATAAAATTTAATCCCCATTTTCTTATTCAATTCCCTTTTGTCTTATTTCTTCTCTATTTTCTGTATCGAATGCCATATCATCAGCAAAGAAAAGATCTGGTAAAATATATCAATTCATTATTTGAGGTATTTTAATACTTTTCTTATGTTATTAGCTCATTTTTCTCATAAATATAACAAAAACAATATAGCATACTTAAAACATCCTTGTCATAACTCTGCTTCTAACTCCAATTTTAAATTTTCTAATTGTTAAGTACTTTAGTTATTTTCATACACTTTTCTAATTAAGTCTATTGATAGATCATCTATTATCTTTATTTTCTAAAAAAACATTATATTCATTCTGCTATAAGCCTTCTTTGTATCTATAAAAGCCATGCTATATGTATGCTTTATTATTCTTTTTTATCAGCTGCATGATTATAAATAAATTATCATCTATACTATGATAAATTCTAATCCCCAATTCTACTATGTTATTCTTTTCCATTCACTTAATTCAATAAATGTCACATGACCACCACTTCTTATGCTTGTGTGTAACTGTTGTTAAAACAGGCAAAACTCACTATACGTATTGCCACACCCAGCAAGCTGGAGTAATCAATGGATGCCAGAAGGCTTGTGCATAAAATCCCCATCTAGTGCCTACTCATCCAATATCCCCAGACAAGTTTCTGGCTTGCTGGAGGGTTGCATTGGATCCTAAGATCAAAGTGCATTGCTCTCAGATTCAAGGCTCCTCACTGACGAAGGCCACGAGCCAGAAACTAGTCTGCGGATATTGGATGAGTAGGCATCAGATGGGGATTTTATGCACAAGCCTTCTGGCATTCATTGATTACTCTAGCTTGCTGTGTGTGGCAATATGTATAGTGAGTTTTGCCTGTTTTCATTCACTTAATATATTATTTTAGTCATTATAAATAATCAAATACTTTATAAACTACTGAAGTTACAGCCAGTGATTTATAATTGTTTACTAATTTTATCCTCACCATTAAATAATATCATTATTTATATTATCATAATTAGTTGTAATTTTAATATATATATATATTAGACATGCTGTCCATTCCATGTCTGCTTATGCATTTTTTTCAATTTTTAAAGCAATCAGTTTAATTCATTCTCTATAAAGTTAAATAATAACATAAATAGATTTAAATTAATAAAAAATCAAGTCAGATGTCATATGATCTAATTTTAATAAAGCTTGTATTTACAAACGTTATATATAGAGTTCGCAAATACCCTCAACCCCAGACATCACTGACGACGCTAGAAGCAGAAACCGCGATCTGGGGTTGAGGGTATTCTTAAAGCTTGTTAAGAGTTTGTTTTTGCGAACTCTATATATAACATAAATAGAAAACTAAATTTATGTGAATACAATTTGTACATCCATCTTTAAACCTCTTATGCCATTCAAACACATTCGATTTCTTCTTAACATCTTCACCATATACCACTTGAGATAATTGTGATGTTTCAGTAACACATTTGCTGGTTTTCGTACAAAATTTGGTATTAATACGTTGCTCAAAATATCGATCACGTATTTTTACGCCAAAGTGCACGTATGGTATTTTCTCAATAGCTAAATAACAAATAGTCCTATTAGCTTAAAACTTACATATGTGTTAGCTTAAACATGTTCAAGCATGAATACTTGTGTGCTTTCAATACAATTAGGGCATGGGTGACACGACGTGACCATTCAGGGAATTAAATTGTCACACATCGTTTAATGTTACATTGTGTATACAAAATAAGCATTTTTTTTTTTCCCTATAAAGTATTCAAAATAAGGGGTACAAATTAATTATGTTCATATGAAATATTAACAACAAAATAAAGGAAGTGATAAATTTAGTGATATTTATGAAAAATTATATTTACAGAGAACTAAAATGTTTTTATATTTTTCTCATATCTAAACATTTTTAAAAAATTCCTTATATAATGGATTAAAAATATCAATACTTTTTTTTTTGTAGCTAAACTCTTTTACTTCATCATAAAATAATAACTGAAACACACAGGCTTATTATATACCTGTGTCTATATATGTAATGTATAAGGTATATGAGCACACACTTTCACACAACCCACCACTCTGCACACTATCTCATAACACTGATACACTTAAACAGACTTTCACACAACCCACCACTCTCCACACTATCTCATACTTGTATCAGTGTTATGAGATAGTGTGGAGAGTGGTGGGTTGTGTGAAAGTCTGTGCTCATATACCCTATATATTACATAAAATAATACAATTTCTTTTGTTCTATTATGTACAAATTATATATATATATTTCCAAGACTTTCTTTTCTTTTTTTAATCCCGTTTTATTAATGTTTTTCAGTAATTTATTATTCAATTTCGCCTGCAACTATTCAACTTAATTAGTTTTCTTTTATTTACATAATTTTCTCATTTATCCTTAATTTCAATTGCTCTTATTTCATTTTTATAGGTGTTTTTATAAGGACATATTATTATCTATATTTGTCACTTTCTATCCTACTTAATAATACCAATCCATATAATCACATCCATATTTTCATTTAAACTTATCCTCTTTATTTTTTCATTTATATTCCATCCTTAATTTTATTCTATTTGTTTTATATAATTAATATTATTCTCCTTCTGATTTCTAATTAGATGAGATTTGAATTCAGACTTTCAAACTCCCTTCAGCTATCCATTCCATCTTATATAACCGACACACATGACCACATAAATGTGAAAAAGATAAATGATCTCCAATAGGTGTATTTTGTGCTGAATCAGCACTCATCAGTTGATCCAGATCATTTCCCCCACATATATATATATATAATAAATGCACAGTTTATATTAAGATAGTAAATCTTCAAACTTTAATGGACAGGCTTCAATCTTCTCCACCCTCCAACTCTTCAGCCTTCCATATTATTGAAAATCTGATGATGGAATGCTCAAAGTCCTTGTTGATTCCAATATTGTTGTCATGACTTTAAATCAATCTGATCCTCATTTCTGGTCATCTTTATTATAAAAACAATTATAATCAATTTCATATACTTCCTTTTCTTTATTCAAAATTGTAATTATCTGTATTTTGTTTATTATATTTCTGTCTGTTAACACATAATCTATTGAATATTTCAAGTTAATTCTAAACTAGTTATTTTTAGTAAAATTTTATGTGATTTTTTTCTCTTTATTTAAATTTTGTATTAATTCCTGTGGGAAAAATCCAGCACTATTGCCTGATCCACTCAGCAAATTATAACAATAATAAAAACTGTATTACCTTTTCTTGATTAAACATTCAAAATGCTTCAGACTGGCTTAGATATATAGAAAGATGAGTAGAGAAGAGGGTGGACCTCCCTTTTTTTGTAAAATTCTTTGTCATGTGTTTACGGTTTGATCGCTATTCAGACAGCCATCGTAACATCTGATTGGCTGTCAGATAAGTATTATAATTATAAAAAGCACGAGAGGTTTGCAGCCTTTCAATTTAATTTCAACTGTCTGCACTTTATAAAATTATTGATCACAATATATCATCCACTCGTAGCCAAACATTCATAAATTCTGTCTCTAATACCATGTGATCATTTTCTTGAGTCATATGTATGATAGCCATCATCCATTCCTGACTCTCCATTTTCATCTCAATCCACATATATTTCTTTTATTTAATAACACTTGAAAATATTCTTAACAAAAATGTTCATTTTTCTCTTCTATTTATTTACCTTCTGTAAATATAAAATTTCCAATTTGATTCCTTATATACTCTTAAATGGGTCTTCACTACTGATTTAATTCCTTCAGTATTAATTGGATTTTAATTCAGCCTATTTTTATAACACCTTACATCTTTATATACCCAATTTTAACTTCTTTTCTTGTTTTTATAACTTTTATATGGGTAGTCTTTCTTTTCCAATCCATTTATATTTAGTTGCTCTATTCTTACTTTTGCAAGTTATCAGCGTCTCAACTTCTTGTCTATTTCTAGAAGGAAAAGAGATTTGTTTCATATTCCTTTTTATAGCAATATAATTGTTACCACACCTTTTTTTTTTATTATCTGAGTTTTATATATCTACCTGAAAGTAAAATTCTAAGCCGACTTAGGATCTTAAATTTTTTTTAAATTCTCTAGTTTGGGTTCAAATGCAGTTTATGGGGCATGATAGGCAGATGTATCACCAATTATACCATTTGACCCTCCAAAAATTATATATAGACATGTTTGGGTATGCTCATAACATTTTCAATGATCACTAAGTAAATATGATTGAATTTCATATTTACAATTTTAAATGTTTTATATTTTATAAATTTAATATAACGTACATGAATGTAAAAAAAAAAAAAAAGGGGGGGGGGATTTAAAATGAAACAAATCAAAACAGAGATATTTTAAATACTTTCTCTGGCTAAGCATTTATCACAAAGCTTGTTGAGGAATTGGCAATCCTCATTGTTTATAACCTTACAAGCTTAAGAGAATAGGGTCGTGTGATCTATGACTCTTATTTTGACTATTTAAAATCAAAACAATATTTTTTAATATTTTGACGAAATAGAAATATCAATATTTATGATGAAGTGAAATATTTTAATTTGATATTTTTAGTTCTGCTTTAATCACGTGATTATATATGTATTTACCATCCGTCTTGATATATAAAGATTTATCTACTTTCTACAGTCAACACATATGCGTCTGTGTTTTCATTTATTTTAATTATTGATTTATGCTGATATTTATCTTTGTGATTGGAGAATTAAAAATCAGGATGTGAGTAATGTTTTAGAGGTTTATTACTCTTGTTTGGATGTCAATTTAGATCTAGTTACTAAACAAATAAAGGGGAAAAGGTGTGACATTTAAATTATAGTAGGCTGCGTTGATAAGAATTATCTAGCCTTTTTTTTTCATATTTTATTTAAAAAATTTTTAAAGTAAATTAATTACTTTATTGTATTAAAATGTCATGATCATATTATTTTAAATGAGAAATGTTATTTTATAGACGTTATTATATGCCTGTAAAAATAAATGTAGCTGTTATCCCACTTCCAGTAATGCTTATAACATAAAATCTGTAGCTACGCAATTTTAAGAAAGGTTTAATTGATTAAGACGTTTTAAATTTTATCTGAGTTTGGTAAATACACACCTTTTAATGTTATATATTAAATAAGATTAGAAATGAATTAAAAACAAATTATAGAGTTTTTTTTTTTTGTACTTTGGTTCTTAATAATTGTTATAAAATGGCTTCTTGTTTGTCAAAATTTTAAAAAATTTCGTTTGACAACATATTGAAAATATTATTTTGCATGAGGGGGCATATGACATTGAAGTATCTTTGTGGCAGTTAAGCGCAATAGTTGTTTTTAATTGACTGAAGTGATATATATATCTGAATTAAGCCTTGTAACATTTTAATCTGAGTTTATTAATATTTCGTTATGCTAAATTACACAATGCATTGTATACTATATATAATCATATAGTTAAATGAAGATGAGTAATATCCAAATACTTTAGTGGCAGGTTGAGTTTTTATTTATCAGCTAAAAACTGGTATTGAAACTTAGTATATTTTTTCTTCCTCCTCCTCCTCCTCCTCCTCTTCTTCTTCTTCTTCTTCTTCTTCTTCTTCTTCTTCTTCTTCTTCTTCTTCTTCTTCTTCTTCTTCTTCTTCTTCTTCTTCTTCTTCTTCTTCTTCTTCTTCTTCTTCTTCTTCTTCTTCTTCTTCTTCTTCTTCTTCTTCTTCTTCTTCTTCTTCTTCTTCTTCTTCTTCTTCTTCTTCTTCTTCTTCTTCTTCTTCTTCTTCTTCTTCTTCTTCTTCTTCTTCTTCTTCTTCTTCTTCTTCTTCTTCTTCTTCTTCTTCTTCTTCTTCTTCTTCTTCTTCTTCTTCTTCTTCTTCTTCTTCTTCTTCTTCTTCTTCTTCTTCTTCTTCTTCTTCTTCTTCTTCTTCTTCTTCTTCTTCTTCTTCTTCTTCTTCTTCTTCTTCTTCTTCTTCTTCTTCTTCTTCTTCTTCTTCTTCTTCTTCTTCTTCTTCTTCTTCTTCTTCTTCTTCTTCTTCTTCTTCTTCTTCTTCTTCTTCTTCTTCTTCTTCTTCTTCTTCTTCTTCTTCTTCTTCTTCTTCTTCTTCTTCTTCTTCTTCTTCTTCTTCTTCTTCTTCTTCTTCTTCTTCTTCTTCTTCTTCTTCTTCTTCTTCTTCTTCTTCTTCTTCTTCTTCTTCTTCTTCTTCTTCTTCTTCTTCTTCTTCTTCTTCTTCTTCTTCTTCTTCTTCCTCCTCCTCCTCCTCCTCCTCCTCCTCCTTCTTCTATTATTATTTTATGATGATGACAACAATGATGATGATTAATAATAATAATAAATATTTCAAATGTTTACTATTGCAATTTGAAATTTTTTTATTATAAGCACTCATAATTTAAGTCAAAGTTAGCAAAATGAAAATAAAAGTAAACCACATTATTCTATTACTATGCATATATTTGGTTATAGGTACATATACATTTGAATACTTTGTTTTACTGTATGTCAGGGGTCGCAAACTTCATGTCTTTAATAGTCATGTGCAAATTTTGAAGTATTCAACAGAAGCAAATATTTGACTTATAATTTTATAAGTTTAAACAATGTATTATATTTCCTGCAAATAGTAACAATAAAACCATCAAAGTTGATGGAAATGTCAAGCATTGGTGGTTGAGAGATCAGCGACAGCTGCTTTACAAACAGTTGTCCCAGGTTGGCAGGTTCACTTCCTCCTGATGCTATGACACATGAGAAAAAAAAAGTTGACAGAAATAAATAATGATTTAAAAATTGCAGGCAAAAAATATAAAGCATGTATGGTTTCAAAATAAAATGTACATACTTCATGAAACAGGCAAAACTCTCCATACAGCGGTGCCACCCTGTGCCAACCATCTAGTTCTGCTCATCCAATATCCTCAGACTAGTTTCTGGCTTGTGGTCTCCATAAGTGAGGAGCTTGCTTGTGGTCTTCATCAGTGAGGAACTAGTTCCTCACTGATGAAGACCACAACCCAGAAACTAGTCTGTGGATATTGGATGAGTAGGAATTAGAAGGGGATTTTATGCACAAGCCTTCTGGCATCCATTGATTACTCTGGTTGGCACAGAATAGCACTACTGTATGTAGAGTTTTGCCTGTTGAATAACAGCTATCTGCTAGCATAAGAGATTATGACCATGTGATGTTTAGCGGTTTAAATACTTCATGCTAATATATGTTATATTATGATTTTATTTTAAAAGTTTGTGAGAGCTATATTTTGAACCATTTAGAGTACTGAATATGGCTTGAGAGACACAATTTAGCCATGGTGGAATTATGTGATTAAGTTTGTGATCACTTGATTACTAAATGTCTTTATAAAAAATGAGTGAAAAAATCCTGGATGTTGGACTGTTCTAAGACATTTTAACATTAAATATCACATGATAACCATTTCCTGTCTTTCACAAGCTGTTAAAACAGTAGCAAACCCTCAATACAGTAGTGTCATCTAGTGCATGTTATAGTAATCAATGGATGCTAGCAGATTTGTGTATACAATCCCTATGTAGTGTCAACAAAGCCACAAGCTAGAAACTAGTCTGGGGATATCGGACGATAAGGCTTTGGATAGGGATTTCATGGACAAACATAGCATTCATTGATTATTATGGCTTACACTGAGTGGCATTACTGTATGAAGAGTTTTCTATTCTTTTTACAGCTTTTGTAAGCATAAGAAATGATGATCATGTGATGTTCAGTGGCTTAATGCCAATCTTGCCTGTAGGATGATGGTGACTATGGTTATTAAAGAACTAACATTAAAATGTAGAAATACTGAATTGGGCTCTGATCTGTATGAATATACATGTGAATGAGCTTGGATTGGTAACATTATTGGACTTTCTTTTTGATATTATAGCTTTATGGGAGGATTGTATTAGATCCAAGATCTAGGAATAATGCTCTCAGAACCGATAAAAGTCACAAGCTAGAAACTAGAATGGGGATATTGGATGAGTATTCTCTAGATAAGGATTTTAGGCTCGAATTTTCTAGCATAAATTGATGACTATGGCTTACACATGTTCCTGAAAGCAGACTAATGAATAATCAATTATAACTGCTTTCACGTATTTACATTTATAAAATTAACAAGCCTTGAGCATTTAGCTTTATTATGTGTTATACATATATTAGTGTCCAGGAATTTTGATGTGTTTACAAATTGATATTAAATTGTAATTATTTAATTTTTTTATTATCATGTTATCAGCGTATAGTTTCAGAGTATTTTTTTTAATAATTAATTATTTCTTTTTAGAAATATAGTGTCATTTTCCCAGGGAAAATTTTTTTGGAAAATGGATATACAAATCTTGAAAAGTTTTATTTACTGTTTAATAATAGTGAAAATATTCTTCAGTAAGGAAAATGCTCATACAGTGTTGTCCTACAATGCAACAATGAAAGAGAAGACAATATTTTTATTAACAAAAGCAAAACTCTCCATACAGTAGTGCCACCCAGTGCCAACCAGAGTAATCAATGGAAGGCAGAGGCTTGTGCATAAAATCCCCATCTAGTGCCTACTCATCCAATATCCCCAGACTTGTTAATGGCTTGTGCCTTCGTCGGTGAGGAGCTTTGGTGACGTTTATTTGGAAACTAAGAATACCCACTTACCGATCAATTTTGTCTTTGGATGTTGAGTTTGGATTGGTTATAGAATGGCTATCAAATACTATCCTTGCTTTTAACAGAAAAAATGGCACTACAAAATTCATCTCAGCTCATTGGTGCCCATATCACTATCATAAGAAAAATGCATGAACTAAATCAAAATATTCACATATATGGTTTTTAATATGAATAGAGATTGTATAGAAAACTAAAATATCTTCTACCATAATTATTTCTAAAATTAATTCTAAACATAACTAAAATAATTAAAATATATATTAAACACAATAAATTTATTTATAATGAAATGGAAAAAAGTATGATTTTCTGTATTAATTAAAATATCATGCTTTTTTTTTTTTTTTATAAAACCATCAAAACATTATATGATTACCATTTCATATGCTGGAGGATTGCATTAGATCCTAAGATCTAGGAGAAATGTTCGCAAAACCAAGGCTCCTCACTGATGAAAGTCACAAACTAGAAACTAGTCTGAGGATATTGGATGAGTAGGCACTAGATAGGAATTTTATGCCCAAACTTTTCTGCATCCATTGATTACTAAGGCTTGAACTGGGTAGACCGAAAAACATTATTCATTTACTCGGTAAATTCCAATTGGGGTGATGTTTTAGATTTTCTTCTTACTTTATTCTTTAGTTAAAAAATAGTTTAAAAAACCTAAGAGTAATGTGATGTGATATGATGGGATGGTCAAGTTTTCATATGAGAGATGCAAAAAGTAAAATGAAAATGTTTGGTAGATTGCAATTTATGGATAATAAAAGAAGAGCCAAAATAGTATTTAATTGGGTTATGAGTAAAGTGCAGGTAACAAGATGGGTGAGAAAGGTAATGCGGTATGCAAAAGATTTGGATAAAGAATTTATATCAGTATATTTGTACAAAAGATGAGATGATTGTGTTAGGAGGATTGTTGAGTATTATAGTGGTAAGGAATGGGATAAAAGAATAGATTTATTAATAAAGAATAGGGAGTTAGAGAGATGGAGAACTAGTATGGAGAGTAAAAAGAGTTTAAATATATATAGAAATAAACAGAATATTAGGTGTGTGTTAATATATGATAATAGTAAGGAAAGTAGTTTATTGTTTAAGACTCGAACGGGATCTTTAGCAACAAGAGAATATACATGTAAATGGAAAAATATGGGTGATTTAGTCTGTAAATTATGTAAGGAAGGAATAGAAAATATTAGGCATCTGTTAATTGAATGTAAATGCTTGAAAACAGAAAGGGTACATATAATGAAGTTATGGAAGAACTTAGACTGGGGAATGGAAAATAAAATGGCTAACAGGTTTCTCTGGGCATAATTGCTGAAAGATTATTGACTTCATTTAAGGAGAAGCTGCAGTACATCACATCACATCACATTACTTTTAATTTTTGTTTTGTTTTAAATTCTTTTGAAAATGTAACATAATTATAAAAAATAAAATATATTTTCTATTTGTTAAATAAAAACAACTTTGAAAAAAAACAAATATAATGTAATATACCAGGAGTGGGCAAATAGTGGCCTGCTAAGAGTTTTTATGTGGCCAGCCAAGACAGAAAAATCTGCCTTGAACTGAGATTTCCTTCCCATGCATGACTGAACATTCATCTTGTATTTTTCACTAGGATGGCCATGCCAACACACATGTGCAGCATAGATATGCTGTGCAGTGTTTTTCCAGTTGATATGGTTAATTATAATTTTGTCTTTGGAACAGTAAATAAATAAATTTCCAACTTTAGAGAAACCATGAACCCTCCGAAAAAATGTAAAATCAGTGATGAATGTTGTATGTTTAATGAAGAATGAACAAACAAATATTTCTTAGGTAAGGGAATAAAGCAGTGTGTTTATTGTGTCATGAAAAAAGGTGTGACCCTCTGCTAACCTTCGCTTCCACAAGTAACCCCCAATGTGGCTCTCCACTAACCACCACTTTCACAAAGTAGCCCACAAACCAAAACAATTGCCCACTCATGATATGGAACATCCAAATGCTGTCCTGAAATACTAAATTAGTGACAAAAATTTGACATAATATCATTCCAAAAGAAATTCAGAACTTTTTTAGAAAGGATTAAATTATTGATTCATTGTTTGAGTTTAGTTTCAAAATGTAATTTGAAATTAGAATGAACTGTTATGGAGCGATTTGTTACATCTGAGTTTAAACTTAACTGGTAAAGATGCATTATCAGCTTTTAGTGTTTACTTCTACTTGCTGTAGTAGAAAAACCATCAGTAATTGATGGATTGATTATCTAAATAAACAAAAAGCTTATGGCTTTATTGTTTGAGAGTTCATAAGAAGGTCAAGCACTATAACTGTGAGTTCCAGAATTGATCATAGAAACTCATGAACCTAGTCAGATGCCCAAACTGTATGGCATTATCTAAATGACATTCCATGATAGGTATAAGGTTGTAAAATTTAAAATTAAAAAAAAAAGAAGTAAATGTTCATGAGTTCCTGGAACTTACTGATCCCAAACCTCTACCAACTGTGCCAAACTATGCAGAGCATTATCTAAATGATATTTCATGATATGTAAAAGACAGAGTATTATCTAAATAATACTTTATGATATATAAAAGGTTGTAAAATTAAAAATTAAAAAAATGAAGAAAATGTTTATGATATTCTGGGCACTTCCTATCCCAAACCTCTACTAATTGTGCCAAACTATGCAAGACCATATCTAAATGATATTTCATGATATGTAAAAGACAGGGCATTATCTAAATGGTATTTTATGATATGTAAAAGACAGGGCATTATCTAAATGATACTCCATGATATATAAACGGTAAAATGAAAATTAAAAAAGTGAAGTAAATGTTTATGACATTCTGGGACCTACCTATCCCAAACTCATACTAAATGTGCCAAACTGTGCAGGGCATTATGTAAATGATTTCATGATATGTAAAAGACAGGGCATTAAAAAGACGGGGCATTATTTAAATGATATTTCATGATATGTAAAAGACAGGGCATTATCTAAGTGATATTTCATTATATGTAAAAGAAAGGGTATTATTCAAATATGATATTTCATCATATGTAAAAGACAGAACATTATCTAAATGGTCTTTCATGATATGTAAAAGACAGAGCATTATCCTAATGATATTTCATGATATGTAAAAGTCAAGGCATTATCTAAATGGTATTTCATGCTATGTAAAAGATAGGACATTATCTAAATGATATTTCATGATATGTAAAAGACAGCATTATCTAACATGATATTTCATGATATATAAAAGTTTGTAAAATTAAAAATAAAAATAATGAAGTAACTTTTATGATTTATAATGACTAAATGAAATAATATCTACATTAAATGTGGTAACTGAATTGTGGTTAAAAAAATTTAAAATTAATGTAGTTTGTGATTATTAAATATATCTTAATTATTTTAAATATTTGTACATCATCATCATCAGTAAGCTTCCACATCCTTCTTTTTTTGCTTTTTAAATATTTATAAAGGCTATCTTTTTGAAGGGTATTTAAAAGTTTTTTTTCTTCTGTCTTTCTTTTTTCTGTCACATTTTTCGTAATTTTCTTATATTTATAAACATTTCCAATACTTTTGTTCTCTTATTAGCATTTTACCAATAAACTCTATTTAATGCACTTATTCCATAACAATTTTTACTTTTTTTCTTTTACTATATTGTTCTATAATGAACATTTATTCATTTCTAATGGAAATATTAATTTATTTTGACTTTAAATAATAAATAACTGTGTAATGAATTCAACCTATGTCTAAAATTCAGTGTTTTTTTCTTATTCAAATCAGTACATTTATCTTAATCTTATCATCTTTCCTCTCATCGTTTTTTTTTTTAAATTACGTCTTTTTTTTTTTTTTTACAGTCACATTTAGTGTACCTTTTTCTCAAGTTTAATTTCAATAAAAAAATATTTATATTTCTATTAATTTTATTTCCAGCATAACTGATGATGCATATAAATTCTTTAATACCACAGTCCTCTTAAACATATATATATATACTTATTATTACTTTTTTTTTTTTTTTAATACTTTTAAAATGATTAGACAAGAGCATCTCTATTAAATAAATGTTGACATTAAAGGCTGGATGGAAAACTTCCGAAGGAGGTTCTGAGAAAAGTTTTATTAATGGGTAATAATTTTTAAAGATCGTTTTTCTTGTGTAGGAAACATATCAAATTATTATGTAAATGTTTGTATTTTTTATTAATGATAATCAGTAATTACATTTTAAGAAACAAATCAGCATTTATAATAAGCCATATGTATGTGTTTTTAATGTTCTGCTTAGAATTTATTCGTAGCAGGAGGTGGGAAAAGGGTTTTGTGCAGTTGAAGTTAATACTAGGATTCAAATTAGGGGTATAGTTTAAGAGTTTTTACAATAACTGAAAACTGCATAAGCAATTGCCAAAAATATTTTGATAACTACTCCATAGTCTTTTGATTAATAAATGGACAATATCAGTTCTAGGCTGGAGAGTAGAGGCTATGTGGCCCAGCAGATAGGTATTGGTGCGCTGACTGATATAACCTTCAGTGTGGGTGCTAAGCTGATTGGTTACCTTAATCGTAAGAAAAAAAATTGTATGAAGGTAAAGTAACCCTTAAATAACCGATTACTATTCATAAGGTTTTTAAAGAGCTTTCTGGGCCAGGCAGATAGATGTTGAAACACTGACTGATACCATCTTCGTTGTGGTTACTAAACTGATGGTTTAATCTTAACTATTACGAGAAAAAATTATTGTGTAAAGATAAAATAATCCTTAAATAACTGATTACTGTCAAAGTTTTTTTTTCATTTGTCAAAACAACTTTTTATAGAAGAAAGGTGACAGAGAAGACAGCAGTACTCATTACATTTTTTAAGTGCCAAATGCTGAAGACTGGAGAATTTTTCATCTTGTTTTATCCGCTATCTAAGAATAACTAAATACTTGTTTACTGATAAGTATTAAATACTAGAATAAATTGTATTTACTCTGTTCATTCATTTCAATAAACATTTATTTACTAAATACTAGAATTACACAGATATCATTCTTTTTATGGATGGAAGCCATGGGAATTTTTTTGATTATTATTATTTTTTGTTTCCATGTCACAGCATCTGCCGGGAGGCGAACCCGCAACCATCTGTAACCAACTGCTTGCTTGCAAGGCGGCTGCGCTGACCTCTTGGCTAACAACGCTTGACAAATTTCCTTGATTATTGTTCCATGGAAATGAGAAATGGTTGCACATTAAACTGGATCGTTTTCAGTCTTAGCTTATTGATCATTTTGTTTCCATAATTGTTTGAGCATGGGTAGTAGTGAGTTATCTCGTTGTGAGTCGGGAATTAATTTCTGTGTTTTATATGGAATTCTGGGATGTCCAGAAGATTCCATGTATCTTCTAAAATGTTAAAACATTTTTAACAATAGAACAGGTTTCAATTAGTAATAAAGAAAATTGTTTTAAAGCCGAGTGCTTTCAATACTGAATAGTATCATAATCTTAGCATTATATGACTAAAGGAAGTTGAGATCTGGATTTAAAGTTACTTTTAAATATTGAATAAAAGATTATAAAATAAACCGAATTTTTAGAAGTAGATTTGCATATTAATGATGGAAGAGGTTGCTACAAGTGCCAAGAAAAGTAATGAATACCCTTCTGTTTTCTTGAATCATGTGTTGCAATTAGGCCATAACTTTGATCTCTCTGTAGCTGACATTGTTTGTTCCTAGAGCGATGATAGAAAGAGAAAGGTGTAGGAGGCATGATCAGCTAAATATCATCATACCATCAATAAAAAGGATGCTAGTATACCTCTTTTTTGCACTTGTAGCAAACACTTTCATCATTAGTGTGTAAATATATTCCTAAAAATTCAGGTTTATGATAATCTATTGTTTAAAATTCAAAATTTAACTTTAAATCTAGATCTCAACTTTCTTTAGTCACATAATACTATTATTATGATATTACTTGCTATTGAAAGTGCTTCGCTTTAAGCAAAATGTATTTATTACAAATTCAAACCTGTTCTGTTGTTAAAAATGATTTAATATTTTGTGAACCATGATCAACATTAAATAAAATATTAATATTTATATTCTTTATTTTTTATAATGCTTTATTACAACACACTATTGATGGTTTTGATTGCCCCAGCAATCTTCTTCAGAATTTATGTTCTTTATTACTTTTTACAATGCTTTTTTACAAACCACTATTGGTGGTTTTGATTACCCCAGCAATCTTCTTCAGAATTTGTGTTCTTTATTAAGTAGAAGTTCTGAAGAAGATTGCAGAGGCAATTGAAACCATCAATAGTGAGTTGTGAAAAATCATTGCAAAAAGTAATAGAGAATATAAATGGTATATTATATGGATTTGGCAAAGCAATAAGAAAGATAAAGTTATAATCAATATTAAATAATAGCTAGATTAGATAATGTAGGGAAAAAGTTAAATTTTATTCAGTCAGTCCAAAACACAGAGTGCAGCTATGGCTGAAATATATACTAACACTATGAAGCTCATATATATATATTTTCACAGAAAAACTTATTTATACACAGTTTGTTCTGAGTTTAGCTAATTTAATATAAAACTTCAAAATTGATATAACATTCTTCTTACAATTAATTGATTAAATGTTACAATTTTTTTTATTTTCTTATATATTATATAACTATTAAATAACACATCATTAGATGTATAATATAGATAAGCAAACTATTATTCCATCATATCTAAAATAGAGAGCACTCGACTTCAGTAATTGTCTATTCATAGCATATGGATGGAAGAGTTCATCTAAATTACATATATGTTATAGAGACTTAGAAGAATGGCATGTCAAGTTTTATCGTACACTGCTAAATAGAGATGTATTGATTTTAAAAAAAGCTCTTCTTGTTTTTTTCCCATCACTTTGACATTATCATTATTTGTATTGACATTATCTATAATATTAGCAATTATCAACTAATATGTCTTTTTTATAATATTGTCAATAAATTCATATTTAGTTATAATTCCTTAAGAGTTGATACATATCATTTTACAGAACAATCTAGGGTTAAAAAATAAACAACTCATAGCAAAATAAAAAACATGGTTCCTAGAACCAAAATGCATTGACTTTCTGCTAAAGATCAACCTCTCCTCTCTGCCAACAAATCATTTTCTGGTGTGGAAAAGAGGATTTAGAAAAATCAACCCTCAATGTCAACTATGTACCATAGCAGATGGGACAATACAGCACCTCCTGTATTTCTGCCCTTTTCTCAGTTCGATCAAATCCTTTATTAACGAAAGGGTATTGCTCCATATTAGAGAAGTCTTGGTCATTCAAAAGGCAATTAAGAGCAGAATATTCTCAAACATCAGAATCCATTTCTCTAACCTTTACTGTATGGTTGTCCATATGCAAGTGTATATTTAAAAGCACCAATCGTGATGTCAGTAATATCTACATCAAATTACTCAAGTGGTTCAGGAACAGAGATAGACTTCTGGCTCTGGACTGGCTTTTTCAAAAAACTTGGGTCAAAGTCACTTTCCTGGAAGAGTGAAAGGGCACCAAGCCTCTCGGTCTAAGGTTGTAGCAAGGTCTACACAATGACTTCCTTGTAACAGTGTAAAAAGAAAATGGTTTTGTACAGATAAATGTTCAATTGTATCTAATAAATTCTGATTTATTTTAATAATAATAAAAAAATTCAAGTTAAATTACATCAGTTAACCTTTATTGCTCTTTTTATTACAGGTTTTAATTGGAGTTGTGGAAATAGTCCAATGACAGCATTAAGAAAAGATTTGCAAAGTTAACATACAATCTACTAAGTAAATTTAACTCCACATGATTAGTAATACATATGCTTACACATGCTGTTAATAAGAATACCAAACTCTCCATACATTAGTGTCACCAAGTGCAAGCCTTTCTAATCAATGGACTTTTTGTACAAAACTTCTTGCATCCATTGATTACAAAGGCTTGCACTTGGTAGCACTGCTGTAGGGAGAGTTTGGTATTCTTATTAAATTTAACTCCCTTGTAGATAGTGTATTCCCCCAATAATGAAATGTGCTGATTTATTTTAAAAAATTGAGTCACATCACAGATAATAAAAGTAGTTGTATCATTCGCTACTTTGACTTTATCAGATGCTCCAATCCTCAATCATATCTAAGGTTGAGTGCAAATATTGCATTCTATTGACCAAACTGAAAAAAAAAAAAATTTCTCTACTGAAAATTAATCCAGAAATTTTATTATTAAATTTGCCATTCTACTAATGATCGAAACCAGTGTTCCCAATCTTTGGGTTATGAACTAATACTGGTTCTTGCCAAAAATTTTAGGGTCACAAAATGATAGAAAAATAGCAGTTAGTAGAATTGATACTTTAATTAATAGAAGACAGACAACAACAATCATTCAATATCATTAATTTTATTTCATTATTTTGTTTTTATTTTTTGATAAAATTATAATTTTGCTGATTATTTTGTCAATTTTTTTATTCTGCAAGAGATTGAAATAAATGTAATTCAATTTTTTTTTTTAGCAATTCCTCCTTTTTAAAATTGTCAGTTATGCCTTATTGACGTGTTTATTTGATATGAAAAATTTTTAGCACGATGCAAATAGCTATGTCTTATTCCATTTTGTTAAATTGCAAAATATAACAATTTTATATTTGGACCACAGACCAGTACAAACAACTTTGATGAATCACAGTGTGAAAAGGTCTAAAAACGCTGCTCTAAACTTATAAGAACAGAATCACACAGAGGCTAAACTCTCCATACAGTAGCGTCACTCAGTGCAAGCCAGTACAATCAATGGATACAAGAAGGTTTGTGCATAAAATCCCTATCTAGGGCTTATTCATCCAATATCCCCAGACTAGTTTCTAGCTTGTGGTCTTCACCCTTGAGGAGCCTGTGTAAACAGCTTGTGTAAGCATAAAGAGTGGTGATTATGTGATGTTTAGGAGCAGAATCATTTTAACATCCAGTTAAGAATATCTAGTTATTTATTTTCTGGTTGGTATTAAATAAGCAGTGTGACTAGCCACTGCTTGAAACAAATTCTGATATTGTTTGGAACACCGCTTATGTTTAAACCCTATGTATATAAAATTTGTTGGTGCTGATTTAGTATGTGTTCACGGCCGCCATTTTTATTGATTTACGTGAAAAGAAAAAATGTAATAATATCACGATTTTTAATAAAATACTAAAAATTAAATTACGGTTTGCCATTTTTATGAGTTTTTAATCATTCTACTTTTTAGATTCTTAATTGGCTTTTCCTTGTATTCTTTTGTCAATGTTTTTTTTCTCTATTTTACATTATTAATTTTGTCAGTTGATTTTTTTATTTACTTATGCATAATTAAAAGGGATTTGAACACATACTTTCAAGCTTTCTTGATTTATCCACTCCATCTTATATAACTGATACCCATGACCACATATATATGAAAAATATAAATGATCTCCAGTATATGTATTTTGTGCTAAATCAGCACTCGTCAGTTGATCCAGATCACCATCTCCCACACACACACACATATATATATAATCAGTGCTCAGTTTACATTACGTTAGCAAATCTTTAAACTTTAATAAACACACTTCAATCCGCTCCACTCTACAATACTTGACCATCCACATTATTGAAACTGAGGACTGATTATATATATGTGTGGGGGTGATGGTCTGGACCAACTGATGAGTGCTTATGCAGCACGAAATATGTTTAGTGGAGATCAGTTATCTTTTTCACATGTATGTGGTCATGTGTATTGGTTATATAAGTTGAAGTGGATAGCTCATGGAAGCTTAAAAGCGTGTGTTCAAATCCCCTTTACCATCCTAAAATTCAGTATTTACAATATACTAGTATTGATTTATTACTTATGCATAAACACACACTACCAACTTATTAAAATTAGTATTAATAGTTTCATTCAGGTTAAACAGATATAAATAATATTTAAAGCGCAGTCGATATTGAAATAATTGACATGTATGTGGTCATGTGGATTGGTTATATAAGATGGAGTGGATAGCTCATGGAAACTTAAAAGCCTGTGTTCAAATCCCCTTTACCATCCTAAAATTCAGTATTTACAATATACTAGTATTGATTTATTACTTATGCATAAACACACCCTACCAACTTATTAAAATCAGTATTAATAGTTCCTTTCAGGTTAAACAGATATAAATAATATTTAAGGCGCAGTCGATATTGAAATAATTGAGAGAGTGCAAATTTCTCAAGCGCTTATGACTACAACCAGCCAATCAAATCTTAAGCACTGGGACAGAGAATTTATTTTTAAATTATTTGCACCTCCCTATATTTTGGTCAACAGATACGCTCATTCTATTGCAATTTGTTTTCATTAATATAAAAACATCAAAACAGGGGTCTTTCAGTTTTCCTGATCTATGTACTCTGGCTGCCCCGATGTGCTATTATTTTTGATCAGAGTGTACACTCAGCGAATCAAAAACTATTGGATCTAACTTGCTCTCTTAAAACCAGAGATACCAAACTAACCCCACCTCCACTCCTCACAGACACCTGGGCAACCTCCAACTCCCACCCACTTAGCCCCTGTCATAGGACTCATCGATATAAATGCTTGTGACCCATACGGTCACTCGCTCAACGAGGATGGGTGACTCAGACTTGGAACCAAAGACTATTCCTAGCCTGGACTACACAGCATTTCCACTTCCCTTTCCCTTTTTTATGTATCCTTCTCCTTTCCCCATGTTGCTCCTGAATTTCATTTTATCATGTAATCACTTCTTTGTAAATCTTTTTTTAAACTGTATTTGTACCTGTTTTTTTTATGAATAAACTTTCATCACTGAGAAAAATAACCAAAAGATCTTTAATCTTTATTCATAGTTAACATTCTCTTAATAATATTTTCTTTTTAGAATGTCATATATTTATGAAACCAATGACATTACTTTCTAATAATAAGAGTCGTAGTACTAAAAATAAACAAGATATTTCAAATATCTTTAATTTGTATTATACTTTATTGATTTAACTTTTAATTTATTAGGTGATCCAGGTGAGTATATCTCATTTGTCAGTGGTGATTACATTGATATTTTTCTAACCAGTCCAAATTAACCTGTGAGCTTTATATATGATAATATGTTGAACTATTTCCATAATCTATCATTAAATGTTGAATGTCTAGAAAATTTTAAACTTTATTTAAACTTTTTCAAATAGAAACAACTAATAGTGATTACAAACAAGTTAGTATCAAGACAAGTTAGCAGATTATACATTTTGAGTGGCATTATTCTTCACTCTTCTTCAGGTGTTAGTGGTCTGACCATTGACAATGCTAACATAGGAGTCAAACTTTCACCTTTATATTCTTGAATGCTGAATTGTGTTAAAATTTTGATATTCAAAAATCTAAAGAAGTAAGTTTGATTTGTATGCTAGCATTGCCGCTGGTCAGGCAAGTAACACCTGAAGAGGAGTGGATAATAATATCATTTGGAACATTGCATAATCTATTAACCTGTATTATTACTAACAGTTGTTTGTAGTTGGAAAAGTTTAATTAAAGTTTAA
Organism: Epiperipatus broadwayi; assembly: GCA_028023455.1. Lineage (NCBI taxonomy): Eukaryota > Metazoa > Onychophora > Udeonychophora > Euonychophora > Peripatidae > Epiperipatus > Epiperipatus broadwayi. The sequence continues at coordinate 1,702,150 of JAQFVV010012618.1, read as the reverse complement.
AATTTTCCAGATGTTTAACATTTAACGATAGATGATGGAAACAGTCCAACGTATTATTACTTCTAAAATACCATCACCACAAAACTTCAGGTATGTATGGGAACTTTATATTCTGGCTAAGAATAGCTTAATACCTACGTAATAGCTGATAATTGACTGGGTTAGCTCTTGTTGTATCATATGTTCATATTATACTTCTACCTTGATGATTAAATCCAAATAGAATATTGGTTTTTTTTTATATCTGAAATTTTTTATTTAAATTTAGAATTTTTTTCTAGTTAATTATTTTGTAATTGACTCAGCTAATTATTCTATACCTGATCGGTAAATGGGAAGCAAGTTATTTTTCACCAGGTAGTTAAATTCCTGAGTCAAATGTGTTATCAGATTGAGTAATATGCACTGACAATAAATCAAAAAATATAATTGTAGTATGATGTAATTTTTGCATTCAATTAGAAAAATACTCTTATGGACAATAATTCATGATTCATTTTTATATTAGCATTGTAGCATTATTATACTTATTATTTAAGGAATACTTTGGGTGCAATTTGAAATTTATAATTGCAGTTTGTATTGTTATAAATGACTGTTTAATAGTCTGCATCCAGAATAGGTTATATTTACCTGTTTAAAGAAGTGTATTTAAACTTCTTTGTATCAATAATTTCAATATCTGTGGTCAGATCATTAATAAAGATGGCTTCCATCTTTATTGTTAAAAGGAGGTTGCCTTGACAACAGTTTGAAATTGATGATTGTTATTGATATTGGGATTGTCTAAGTGATGGTTGGTTTTTAATGATTATTTATAAACCCATTTCTCTGTGATTAAGTTGCAATCTTTAGTATCTATATAAGTATATTAGACCATTAATAAGAGTAGGATTCCACCCTTATTGTTAAAAAGAGGTTGCCTTGACAACAAATGAAATGGTTGATCATTACTGATATTGGGATTTTCTAAGTGTTGACTGGTTTTTAAAGATTAAATGTATTTTAGTATTGAAATAAAAATTTGAAATTCATCTAAATTTTTAGAACTTACATACACCATTGGACTTGCTATGATTAAAGTCAATGGCAAAAACAAATGTCTAAATAAAGACTGAATTAAACACTTTTACAATGTTGTAAAAAGGAAAATAATTACTTTTTTTACATGAATATTAAACAGTGTTATGATTGGAAAAAGTTGTTTCTCAAAATTGGTTTCACTGCTAATTTTACATTTTAAAGAAGGGGATGCATTTGCTTGCAGTTTGCATAAAATAAAAAACGTTAGTCATTTGCTTTTGTTTTTTATTGCAATAAATGATATTGTTAAAAGTTTAATCCCCCCCCCTAAATAAACACACAGGCTAAATTCTCCATACAGTAGCGCTATTCAGTGCAAGCCAGGGTAATCAATGGATGCCAAAAGATTTGTGCATACAATCCCTATCTAGTGCCTATTCATCCAATATTCCCAGACTTTTTTCTAGTTTTTCACTGATGAAAGCCGCAAACTAAAAACTAGTCGGGGCTATTGGATGAGTAGGCAGTAGATAAAGATTTTATGCACAAACCTTCTTGCATCCATTGATTTCTCTGGCTTGCACTGAGTGGTGCTACTGTATGGAGAGTTTAGCCTGTGTAAACAGTTTATATAAGCATAAAGAATGGTGATCATGTGATGTTAAATGGTTTAATACTTCTAAATAAAGTTATAACTCACTATTTTGTGCTAAAGAAATTGATGGATGAGGTTTATCAGAATATACTATGAGGGCATTATTTTACAAGATCACAAGTTTAGAAAGCTATCACTGGACAGATATGAATATGATAGATCGTAGCAGGTCTAACCCATAAGTACTAAATTTTATATCAATTACATAGAATTATAAGTATTCATTTTTTCTTGTTATTCTTTTATTCATCAGAATGATCTATGTTATTGAGTTTAACTTTGTTATATTAGTTAACATGCTCTATTAGAAATTCCGGCAGTCATAGATTTCAACAATCTGTCAGATAATGATGCTTACCGGTTACAATTCTGTCCTAAAAGTCTAATTAAAAAGTTGAGACTTTATATCCTAACAGTTTTTTTTCTCATATATCAAATGCATTGACCGGGAAGCGAACCTGGGCCAGCTGCTTGGTAGGCAACTACGCTAACCGCAAGGCCACCGATGCTTGACAGTTTTGCACAAGTCAATCATATATCTTGCATTACAATTCTTTAAATAGTTTCAGAGATGAAAGCTGTGTGTATTCAAGAGCTAAAGTTTCTATATTGATTTTTGTCCGATTTTTTTTAAAAATGTGAAAAAACATTCAGTTTGATCTGTTGAATAGAATTATTAGGTTCATTCTATCACATAGAGGTTTTATTGCTAAGGAGTTTATAGGAAGTTCAAACACCACAACTATAAGCAACAAAATCAATCGGAACAAACCGGCGTAGATGTCATTATATGTTGCACAAGTGGAGATTTATAGATGCTCTAAATTGGAGTGGGGAAGACTACAAACTATAGTACATATTTACAGATAGTGTTCAATTTGTCATGTGCCAGTTGGCCTCTTTGCTCTACATAACTTGTAGGCGCCGGCACTTAATTGTTTAAGAACTGTTGGTGTTGAATTTTAATGTGCTGATACCATATGCTAAATAAATAAATAATCACATTGGGGCTCACACATTACATGACTTTAAAATAAATAAATTAATATGTTTTTATTTACTATTTCTATATGTTTTGTATATTAGTTAAAAAGTCTTCAGTTGATTCTGAATTTATTGTTGTGTTTGTTTATTGTAATGATAAACTGTTTTATTTTTTTCTCTCTCTTGAAAAAATGTTGTTTTGACTTCAAGATTGAGTTTACAAGTCTTTTTTTTTTAAAAAAAAAATGTATTTTTGAAAGAGTTGTTCTTCAATTGTGTTATTTTGAAATTGTCTTTTTTATTTGGCATGCTTTCAAAAGCTTTGTCTTTACTTGGTTCTGTAGTTTTGTTTTTATTTTTTAAAAGACTAAATCTTAAATTATATTAACAATCACATTTTAGTAGCTCTTGTTCAATAAACTATGCATTCAAAAATTGTTTTATGAATATGCACACACATATATAGTCAAATAAAAAATAGTCATAGATCACATGACCCCATTCTCTTAAGCTTGTAAGATATAAACAAAGAGCATTTCCAATTGCTCAACAAGCTTTGTGATAAATGCTTAGCCAGATAAAGCATTTAAAATATCTCTGTAGGAACCCCCCTCTTCCAAACCTCTGACTATAGTTTCTTGCTTTGGCACTCCTCAGAGAGGTGCTAGATAAGTTTCAGATCTAGTGTCTAAGCATTTATCACAAAGCTTGTTGAGCAATTGGCAATGCTCATTGTTTACATATATAGTGTTTCAATTTTTATTTTACCATTTGATTTATTTTATGGCAACTATCTATTTTCTAACAACCCCATCTTCTCTCTAAGAGTGCATTGGTGATATAAATCATCAATTAGATTGATTTGCATTAATTATGATTATTGCAATTTATTTTTTTGCATGTATGCAAAATATATAATTATGCATGTGTGTGTGTGTGAAAGATGTATAAATATTCTGATATATATATTATCCTTTAATTCAGTAATAATTAAATCAATGTCATTTATTGTTTGGATGTGTCAGCTGGGGTTTGGGCAGTTCTTAGAATTCAAAATGGCTGTGAATGCATACTAAATCAGTACCAAATTAACATCTTTATTATTTTTTTGTTTTTATAGCTCAGTTTTTTATAGTTTGCAACTTTTCATTTTTGCAAATTTTAAAAGCAATTTCATTTTATATTCTGTTTCAACTGAATTGGGGCCTCCATCAGAGATCTAAATATTTTATTACAATTTGATTTCCTGCACTCTCAACTTTGACACTGTACCCTTGATCAGCATTTCTCAACCTTTTTACACTGTGACCCAACAAATTTGTTTGCTGATACCATGACCCATATATTATAAAACTGTTTTATTTGAAATTTAACAGACTAGAACTAAGTAATAAAAGAGTGCTGCTTGGGTCTGTGCTAATATTTGTTCAAATCAAACAATCCCGTTAATCATGCAAAATGACCATTTCAAAAAATAAGTATTGCTAAAAAAAATTTGAAGTTTCCTTAAAAACAAATTAATAAATCAAAATTATAATTTTATCAAAACAGAATAATTAAGAAATAAATTTATTATTCTGCCTTATATAAGTGTTATTTAGAAAGAAATTTAGATTATCAGAGGTATTAATGTAATATACAGATTTCATAACAGCAAAGTATAATAAGTCATGGAAAGTAGTGGAAACAGCAAATTTACAATTGCTATCAGAAGAGAAGCAAAATAATTGATGCTTGCATAGTTATGCATGATAGGTCACTACTCAAATCCTTGCAGCATGCATGCATCTGCTTATCTATGATTTAAAGTATTAACAGTAGTGTATGTTGAAGATTTACAGTAATTGTGATGTCTTTTCTCTTTTTTTAATATTTTATCCATTGAAGATGAGTGCCGACTGTTAGTATTTATATAATTTTTCTAACTTTGAAAAGCACTGCTTTTAAATAAATGCATGAATTATACTAAATCATTTATAGGATGTTAGTTATCTTTTTTATGTCTATTTATTAATGCATTTCAAGAATATGTTGTGGAGTGAAAAAAATTAAGTATATCTTATAAAATTAATATTTTATACTTCATTATTAAATTTTATAATAATATATTATATATCAGTTACAAGAAATATATTTTAACTTTTTGATTTAAAATGATAATAATTATACACAAAAAGTATTTGCAACAAATAAATTTTAATAAACCTTATTTACAAAAATAATATAAACAATAACTTTGCATTAAAAACAAATAATTAATAATTAAAAAAAATAATTAATATAAAGTTATTAATTATTCATTTATATATATAAGATTTGTTTTTTGATATTGATTTGTTGCAAAATATGTTTTGTTATTCTGAGAAAAAAAAAAGTTTTGTTTACAATTATAATTATTTTAAATCAAAAATTTTTAAAAGATTCCTGATGAAGGCTGTAGTTTTAGTCGAAATAGGAAATGAAATGCTTAAAAAAAAGAGGAAGTGTTATATTCTGTCACAATAATATTTTCTTCACTAATTTTGTTGTTTATTTTATGTATCATTTACTATAAATACATTTTATATATATTTCATTAATGTTTCAACCACATTTTATTGCCATTTTCAAAATTCTTTTTTAATTATTCCTGTGAATATATTTAATAAGAATCTTCAAAATGATCATAAATGGTGACTGAAACATTGATTAAATACATGATGAAACATTTATAGATATTTTTAATATAAATTAAACTCTAATTAAATTGTAATAACTTTCTGCATCAGTATAATTCTGTTTGCATTGAACAAAAATGCTTGCTATTTAAAGACATTAAGTGCATTTTTTTAACAGAGAACACCCTTAAGTTCAAAGGTCAAATGTTGGAAAATAACATTAAATTCCCTTAGGTTTAAAAATCAAATGTTGGAAAAATAACTTGTTAAATTGTTATTGAAAGAAAATATTTTTAAACTTGAATGGGAAAAGCAAACTCTCTGCTGTTTTTTATACAGTTGAGTGAGATAGAAAAGGCAATACTTAGTCTTTCTTAATAAATCTCTTTCTTTTATAAGGCTAAATATAACCCAAATCCTTATTAAAATTCTTAGCAAATCCTTTTATACTTAATTTATTGAAATTATATACAGGTTATTATATAAACGAATTATTTATTATACCTTATTTTCAGTTTGTGTTTTAGTAGGTAATTCCATAAGTAAGACCTAATAGATCAGGTCAATATATCAGGAAATCATGCATTTATTAGCTATTGTTTTAGATAAGACCATAGCAGGATCCCAGCAGATTTATCATGGATTATAGCAGCATAAATGCTGGGTCTTTAGCCAGATCTATTATGGATTATAACAGCTTAAATGTTGGTCATGATAGTTGAGGTTAAAAAATATATTTCAGAATACTTGTCCTACTTCTAGATTATTTCTATCTTATGGAACTTGATAATAAGTATTCTCTGTCATGATCAGGATCCAGTGCTAGAATCAGATGTGATGATGATTAATCTTTTATGCACAAGCCAGATCATCTCAGCTGTTGAATTTTTCATTTCTAAATATTGACTGGAAGATTTAATGATTGTTCTGGATTGTTAGCTAGCCATTTTTTTATCTTGTACATTCCACCAATCATGTGATTGCCCTCTTCCATTTCATTTATTTATACGTTCACATAACTACATTATTCTATGTTGTTGCTGATTGTTTTTAATCCATGTCTTAAAGTAAGTTAATGTACATAATATGCAATGTATTCTATATGCTAATATTTACAGTTTAAACATGCATATTATACAATGATTATTCCACACCTAATTAGTATTTATGGAAAGGCTGGAGCCAGTTGCCATAGATATAGAGAGGATTAATGTGCATTTGTATGTGGTCTTGTATTAATGAAATTTGTTTTTAATAATAAAAATATCATTATTTTTAACCATTATCAATCCATTGTTGAATGAAAATTTTTCCTTGTTTAATTGGGTTTGTTTAATCCATAGTTTTCTTCTCAATATTACACAGCAAACTTTTTTATTTTATTCATCGATCTCACCTACAATGTTTTTTTAGGTCTTTCATGATCTCTTAAGATTATATTTCAAACTTCAACTAACCCCTTATTATCATCTCTTTTAGCAATATATCCAGACCAGCTCCATATCAGCTTTTTATTGTTTCAGTCACATCAATGATATCTGTTCTTTTATCCATCTATTTTATTTTCAATCTTTTTTTCTTATTGTGTGCTTTCTCACACTTGTTAGACCATTCAGTTGTGGTTGTAAAGTTCCAGGATTCTGGTGCATATGGCTCTAGTGCTCAAGCTTTTTATGAACTACTGAATAAAGCCAATAAACATCACATGACCACCTCCTCTTATGCTTGTGTATAATTGTTGTTAAAACAGGCAAAACTCACTATATATATTTTGCCACACACAGCAAGCAAAAATAATCAATGGATACCAGAAAGCTTGTGCCTAAGTACTAAACTGGGTTCAGACCCATATGACTATATAAGCTAATGGGCTTGGATTGAAAACATTAAGGTGTTTTCAGTTTAAGACTCATAGTTTTTTTTCATATGTCATAGCATTGGCTGGGATGCAAACCCACACCCGTCTGCAACCAACTACTTGCTTGCAAGGTGGGTGTGATGACCTCATGGCTAACAACACTTGACAAGACTCATAGTTTGTAGTTAAATGGAGATAAAAGATGGTTTCTGGAGGGTTGCATTAGATCCTAATATCTAGATGCAGTGCTCTCAGATCCAAGACTCCTCACTGGTGAAGACCATAAGCCAGAAACTAGTCTAGGGATATTGGATGAGTAGGCACTAGATGGGAATTTTATGCACAAGCCTTCTGGCATCCATTGATTACTCTAGCTTGCCGTGTGTGGCAATATATATAGTGAGTTTTGCCTGTTTTAACTACTGAATAACAAATCCATATGCCTTTTTCCAAATTTTTTCTTGTTACTCTTAACATATATCTCTCCATATTTCATTGGTCTTCTATTAAGTGTCGAAATCTCTGGTCCCTAAGTTAGGGATACATATATATTGAACACTCTCCTTGTCAAAACAGGCATATAATTTCCTTTTACTTCGAAGTTTCTTTTATTGTGAGCTCTCTATTTTTATATGTTTATTTTTTTTTTTATTGATATACTTTTAATATTGGTTACAACTTGCTTTTTTTTGTTTTTATGTGTCATAGCATCGGCCGGGAAGCGTTTGCAAGGCGGCTGTGCTGACCCTTCGACCACCAACTTGTTTATATAAATAAATGTCAAATATTATATATATGTACGCGTAAATTAATATGCATGTTTTTAAAAAAGAATTTAAGAGTAATTAATTAATTAATTTTTTTCCAGATTAATTTATAACCGAAAAGTATTTATTGCTTAAAATTGAAAAAAAAAAAAATAATAATTTATCAGCTGTTTCAATTTAATTAACTTGGGGAAAAAAATCAAAATAAAAATGTTTTTAAAGCGCTTTCTTGAGAATAACATTATATATAGTTTTTGAGTGGTGTAAAAAAAAAACAGTAATATTAGCCATAAGTAGGATTTATAAAACCAGCCAGATGCATGATGGATGTTTTTAGCTATCAATTATCATGTGTGGAGGTTTAATCATAAAAACAAAAATTAAACTGTTTCAAGAATATCGACTATCAGCAAACTACAGTATTATATTCTGTCTTACAACGTAATGTTTAGCACATGTTTTTCCTTATCCACGAACTAGATTTTAAACTCACTCCTGTCACAACTTGGAAACTTTTGCAGATCAGCTAGATATTGGGATATATAAATGTATATCTTTTTCTTTTATGTGTTAAAGTGTCGACCGGGAAGCGAACCCGGGCTGGCTGCTTGGAAGGCAGCTACGCTAACCGCTAGGCCACCAACGCTTGACGTGAACACCGTTTTAGTTCGATTTTAAGATAATCTTTACCATCCGGTATTTGATTTAGTCTGCTGAATAATGTTATAATAGAGAGATCATTGACCTGCAGTGGATTTTTTTTTAATCGTTGTTTTAGTTTTTAGCTTATCATTATCTTTATAGTATACTTCCAAATTTCTGAGCTCTTTAGGCTTTATGATGTACGATAATAGGAATGATTTTATATACACAAACACTTTAATTATAATTTTGACAGAAAATTTAACTTATTATATATTTTTATTTATTACTTAGCATATATATATATATATATTGGCAGATAAGTTCTCATAATAAAAATCTGAAGACATGCCAACCAGATATAGATTTTCTAATTGTTTTATTAAATCTTTAAATTCTGTTATTGTGTGCATACATTAGGCTATCATAGACTGTATGGTCATGGATTATCTACAACATATACATTAGAGATTGTTAAATTCTACTTCCAAAGCAGATAAGCATTGTGTGATTTTGAAACTGTGCCAAAGTTTGATTAACCTCTAAGGAAATCAACTCCAATTGGCTTTACTTGTCAGGTCTAGAAAGAGAGATTTATTTGGGATCTTATAAGAAGGTCATTTTTATGAATAATTTTTCAATTGGTTAAACATTGGAAAGTAAAGTCCAGCTATAATGGATAAAAGTACCATTCACAGTTGATAATGCATTTCAGTCAGGTTTTAAACAAAAAACAAGGCATAAATTGACTAAGTTTTAGCATTACTACTCATATATCTAGAAACAATTGTTTTTGGGGATCTGTCCTAGTCAACGGTGACTGGTTCTCTTTCTAAGCTTCCTACAGAACCATCTCTAACTCAACATATGTGTTATGTAGAAACATAGGTTATCTAATCACTATGCGTTAGCATGTTTTGATCATAAATTATAACATGAAATATGGCAGTTAGGCTTTGACCTTTGCAGATAATTGTCCATACTATTAGAAGATTTTGCAAATGACTTGGAAAAAGGTTTTTGCAATTTTTGGATTTGCTGCCATATGCTGTTTGAATCATTTCAAACATTTCAGAGCAGCTTTGCTCTATTTTAAACAAGATTTAATGCTACCATGTTATTCCACTGTGTGTTAAAATATTGAACATACGTTCACATTTCATATCATAAATAATGATCCAGACACATTAACTCCTCAAAATTGTTGTGGCAAATAGCGAAACTATGTCACAACATAATTTATGCATTGAATCAAAGATGGTGCTGCAGTCATCTTGAAGAAAGAATTGGTCATCAATATACCTTTTTTCTGAGACATGGCACAATTTTAAAAAATTGATTTTTGGTAATATGTTTTAACTTTTAAAAATAGATTTTATTACTGTCTTTTTTTTCCAAAAAAATTATAATGAGCAGAAAGAAGTTATTAGTCATACAGAATTTGCTATTAATAGCTATTTTAAAAGGATTTCAATTGTTGAAAATATTGGCAAAATCCTGATAAACACAGAGCATTAGTCAAGCATTGGTGGCCTAGTGGTTAGCATAACTGCTTTCCAAGCAGCTGGCCCAGGCTCATTTCCCGGTCAATGCATTTGATATATGAAAAAAAACAACACAGAGCATTATCATTTTTATATGTTATTTGAAAGTATATAATATAATCTGTCTCCCAGTCAACGCATTTGATATATGAAAAAAAAAAAAACACAGAGCATTATCATTTTTATATGTTATTTGAAAGTATATAATATAATCTGTCTCCTGCCACTCTACACATCTGATCTAAAAATCAATACTTCCAAAATATATATATAAAAAAATAGAAAATTTTAATGCATATATATTATTTTCCTTTACAATGGAAACTATTTTTTTTTATCTCATAGTGCTTCCACTAATCTCCTATAGTCTTTCAATATTAGCATGTGTTATAATACAGTACATATATGTGCATAGCACAGACAATGAAACTAGTACGATCTTAGAATTGAAAGTGCAATTTAAATTTAGCTAAGCGCTTTCGAGAGAGTTTGCTTTCATAATCATAGCTACTAATAGTCTGTAAATGTTTTGTTGTGTTTTATGCAAATTGCTCACAGCTGCCATTTCCTGGAAAAAGCAAACCAGGCCTCCCTTCTGTTAATGGCCTTGACGGAAAGCCTCTATAATTTTGCATTTAGTGCCGTGTTATAATATATTTCTTTATTAGGTTTTGAAAATGTAAACATTTATTTACAATAGCTACAAAGGGCAAGGTTAATAATGGTACCAATTTTTCCAAGTTCAAGAAAGTCTTGTGTGACTTAATTATAATAGAATATATATATACACTCAGTAAGCTACTCATTTAATAAGAATGAAGTGGAAATTGTAAAATATTACATAAGAAAAAATAAATTTGGGTTAGGATTACTTATGTTTTTTTCTAAAATTATACAGAATGTAATAAGTATTTAATGAAGACAGAACATATATTAAATTTTTGAATGAAAGATATAAATCAAAAGAATGTTAAAAGAAGATAATCTTGCATTTTGTCTGAAAGCATTGATTTCATGAAATTTCACCAAGAAGAATGACATCAAATTACATATTGCAAGTAAAAGATAATTGCTTATATTCAGTCTATAATATGAACTACTTTTCATTGTTTTTTTTAGGGGAATTTGCTCTCAAATAATTTTGTGATTTGGAGTCATTTTTAAACGGAATTTTAATAGTCTAATTCACTGTATAAATTCTGTTTCCATGATCACAAAAGTCAAACAATAATGGTGTGCTAATGGTGTGCCTTTACGAATTTAAAATAATGTCAGTGTAAGAGTGTTGCCATTTTATCATCAGCATTTTTTTCTCAAGAAGAAGAAAACAATTTTTTATTTTTGAGAGTTAGCTAATAAAAACATTCATATATATAGATTTGATTAAAGTTCAATGTATGTATGCATATATGAATGTGTTCTTTTTCAATCCATTATGACTACATTACAATTTTTTATTATATAGTGTATATGAGCACAGACTTTCACATGACCCACCACTCTCCACACTATCTCATAACACTGATACACTTGAACATATATATATGTTGAAAAGATAAATAATCACCAATACACGTATTTCATGCTAAATCAGCAATTATCAGTTGGTCCAGATTATCATCTCTACACATATATGCTATAAGCGCTCAGATATATATTAAGATAGCCAAACCTCATACTTTAATGGAAAGACTTCAATCTACTCCACCCTCCAACTCTTCAACCATCCATCCAATGTCACAATATATAGAATTATAAAAATAAATTGTATTTTATGTACATGCTGTATATACATGTTGAAAATGTATGAACTATATACCTAAGTTCAAAATTGTATATTGATACAGGAATTCTGCTTTGCTTGCTTTAAACTAATTTAACATATTAAATTTACTATTGAAATAATCATATGGCATCACATAGCAAACTTGCTTTTTGCTGCATGGTTAGAATGTGAATGGTTTTTTATATATATTACTCTTTTACTAAAATAGCTAAATGTCCATTTACTAATTGTTATTAATTACATTAACCATCTACCTGAAAGAAAGATCCTAAATTTACAAAAAAGAATTTTCAAGTTTATTGAGTTTTGATTCAAGGTCATAGGATGTGGTAGGTGTTTAGTCATTAATAATTGGCAATGTTACCTCATTGTTTGTTACAAATCAATGTTAACATTGTTTTCTATGTATAAAAAATCTATCCTCTATTATATGTTTGATATCACAATGATATTGATGTCACAATAATATTGTATTCTTAATCAGATATTATATTCATGGATATTTTGAAATCATCAGATCATTTGTTAAAAGAATGTACAATGATCTATATTCCTGGCATGAAGAATATTCATTTGTTTTGTATTGTATATCAAGTTACTGTTTAGAAAGCAGATATGGCTGCAAGAAACCACTTAGGAAAGAGATCTGCGATCAGATGGTATATAAAACTTGAATCATAATCACTTAAGTTTGTCGCCATGCTAACAAACATAAATTTTTCAATGTTATCTTTTTCTTTATTTTTATTTTTGTATTATATATATATATGTATTATTTTAATATAAGTATACTGTATTGTCTATACTGAAATTAATGTAATTTAAAAGGGATTTGAACTTCCCTATGGCTATGTGCTGGTTACGCACAAAATTAATATATTGGAGAATCTTTATCTTTTTCATATGTACTGGTTTCTATCCATTTTTAACACCTTGTGGAGGGATGTAATCATAAACATATCTTTGATCATATATTTATAATTACATCCCTCCACAAGGTGTTAAAAATGAATAGAAACTAGTATCTACATTGCATGAGAGTGTGGCATAGTAAAAATTACACTATAGAAATGTTGATTTATTCCTGATATCTGTAAAAAGTGACATAAGAAGATATTAAAAATTAGAGATTCATCAATCATCTCATCATCATTATCAACGATTATCAATACACTGCAAGATGAAGATCTCTACAGGTTCAATTCATCTTCTCTGATCTCTAGCCTTGCTTCTCCACCTTACCCCTGCAAACTTTCTTATTTCATCCACCCATCTCATATGCAGTCTCTTTCTGGGTCTTTTACAATCTACCAATTATCTATCAGTTGTTATATAAGATATTTACAATGATAATTCTAATTCACCTATGGCGAATTTTGGACTTAACCAAAAGATGAAAATGGATTTAAAAGTGGTTTTTGCACAGTAGATCATATATAAGTATTGATAAAAGTTATAAAAAGGGCCAATAAATATGAGTTGCCATTATGCTTTGGATTTGTAGGTTATGAAAAAATATTTGATTCTATAAGTATTGCATTTTACAGTGATTTAAGCATTTGTTCATCAAGGTATAAATCATTAGCATACTTTTAAGAATATTTATCAAAATTCAACAGCAATAATCAGATTACATGGTGATACTAAGAAGACTAATGTTGAGATGAGTGTATGACAGGATGATATAGAATCTCCAAAACGTTTTATAGCAGTTTTCCAAGATTGTTTGAATCATTTAAATTTTACAGATGATATGTTTGATATTCAAATCAGTGCTTCAGAGCTTTGGGATATATTGCAAAAAAGTTATCATATGGAAATTAGAAAATATAATTAAAGGCAACTGCTAAAAATATGTTTAAATAATATAATCTGAAGAAGAAAGTGCCCTAATCAGATTATTAATACAGATGGAAACATAATGTATAAAATTAATCATATAATTAAACTTGAATGTTTCTGCTGGAAATAATTTGATAAGGAAATGAAATTTTGATCTATGCATATTTTGCCTGTTATTAACTATGGATACGAAACGTGGACATTTAGTACAAGAATAATTCAGAGACTTTAGTTACTTAAAATACCAGAGATGCATGTTAATAGTAACAATAAGAGATCAAAAACTAAGTACATGAGTGAGAGAAGAAATATATCATTATTGAAAGAATTAAGAAACTGAAGTGCAGCTTGGCGGAACGTAATTATGAGGAAAGATAATAATGGGGATCATTTGAAGTTTTTAAATTGGATCCAAGGTATTGTAAAACACTAAAAAGAGACCACATGGGATACAGATTTTCTGGTGTGCTGTTGAGAAGAGAAACTGTAGTTTGGAAAAACAGGTTGAAACTTAGATATCATCATCCTGCAGTGGATTTCGTTATTGGTTAAAAGTGACGATGAATTTTAAAAAGTTTGAATTAGAAAAAAGTTTGCGTCGTAATGCATTTCTGTAAATGTACCATCAGTAAAAGAGGTAAATAAAACCGAGCAATTAAAATGTCGAGATAAATAGCATATGGAAGTTGAGAAAAATAAATGAAGTAAAATGAATATTTTTCAGAAGCGCGAGGAATTAATTAATTAGGTGATTGTAGAGTTTAGGCAATTCGAAATCAAGCGTCAGGCCAATTTCGTTTTCCCAAGCATATGTTTGTATATATCTTTTGATAAACTTAAATTTTTACTAAGTGCTGTGTCTTAAGATTATTAGCAATTGTGGTAAATGTTTTATTTTACTATCAGTTGGATAAATTACTTCGTTTGTGCATTTCTCTTTATAATGCTGACGAAGCTTTTATTTTAATTAATAATAGTAAAAAAAAAAAAACATTTTAAAAGATTTTTTAATTACAGTATTTAGTTGATTGTTTAATGCAGATAGCAGAAAAGCAAAAAAACGGAGGCTCTGTTTTTAACATTAAAGCTGGCAGCGTTCCAGTTTGTTCATTTCCATTGTTAAACGTTTTCTTTAAAACTTTGCTTTATTCTGAATTGATAATGTCTGTCTTTAAGCCAGTAATGATAAAACTAATCTGGAAAAAAAAAATTAGATAAATCCTCTTGTCTATATATACGAAAAACTTTATTATTAGAAAACAAATACATGCCCTTATATATTGAACTATTTCCATCACTAATGTCTTTAGAAAAATTTAACTTTATTTAAATGTTCCTATTACATTCATCTCTTAGGAATAGCACACAAGTTAGTATATTGGACAACGTTTCGACAGACATTATTCTCCTCTCTTATTCGGTGTTGCTGGCCTGACCAGTGACAGTACTAGCATGGGAGTCGAACCTAGACCCTTAGATTCTTGAATATTGAATTTTAAAAAGGTAATATTCTAACCAACTGTACGAAATTTCATATACTTATCTATGAGGTTCCTCCTGATTTCTCCACTTTTTCCTAAGAGCAAAGTTGATTAGTGGTTTCCATAAATAATGTATAGTCACACTAGGTTAGCTTACAGAGTTATTTGCCATTATTATGTGAAATAATATAGGCGCTATTGCACCTGAACGCAAAGCTACTTTATACTTAAAACAAAATAAAATTATACTATTCTGCTAGCGCTTTCAAGAGATGTGCTCTCATCTTCATAGCTCTAAGTGAATTAATTATATGCAATTATGCAAAGTTCAAGGTTAATTGCTCCATTTTCTTGAGATCATGAAGCATGTGTCTTTGCGGTTGATGGCGTTGCAATCCATCGCTATGAAGCAGGCCTCCTTCACTTTTCTTTTACATCATGCCTTTCTTTGCAGACCAGGCTGACATCTTGAGGTTGACACTGGTGTCCTGTTATTTTTTTGATGAATTGCAAAAATGGAATAACGTGATGGATTTGACTGCTCTTTAATATATGCATATTTATGTTGTTGTAATCTGGTTTCTATTGCTGCCTTGGTCTCCCCATAATATGAGGCTCTACAATTTGCATGATGAGTGCATGCAATATTATAAATGACTTGAGGTGTTTGAGATAGTGCTAGTTTATCTTTAGTGTTGTTAAGCAATCTGTTAGAACTGGGGGGGGGGGGTACAAAAAGTTAGTTGAAACTGTCAAAAATTTCATAAAATTTATTATGTAAATTAGGAATGTATGGCAGCAGCGGCCTGTGTGTGTCCATATTGGGTGTATTGTTGGTTACTTTACTGTTAAAATGTATGATCTTTCTGTCGATCAGCCTGTGTTTGAAACACATCTTCAGTAAGTCTTTCCTGTATAATATTAAATTCGTCTTCCTGTCTGCATCCAACTTACACAGCTGTTGGTTCCTGTGAGGAAAAGATGTGAGCCCAGCTAATTTATGGCTGATGGGTGTCATGGAACTGGGTTGGATATGGCCTCTTACTTCAAATGGCTTCACCAACATTTTTTATGTCAAGTGTATAATTTTATTTTGTTTTAAGTATAAAGTAGCTTTGCGTTCAGGTGCAATAGCGCCTATATTATTTTACACGTATATTTTCGCACGCAAAGTTTTCGAGTTAGGTTTGAATTACAACGTTACATTATTATGTGAGTAGCTTCTTTGAATTTTATTCTCTGTATCCTTTCCTCTCTATCCAATATTTTTGTTTTTCTAACTTAACATATGTTCATTGATACATACATGGTCTGCTATCTTAGACTGTTTTCTCTCTTCTAATCATCAGTTTGTGTTCTTTCAATCACTTTTCAATGAGGCAGCTGGTCTTACATTCTTTCACATAATATTTCATAGATGCAGTTTTTTCTTTTCAGCATTTCAAGTTTAGACTGTGATATAACAATTCCTCATAGGGTGACATGTTCTGGAAAGCTGTTCTGGTGTTATTATAGTGATTGCAGATTTTCTCTAATTTGTCTGTTATTTTTGGTATGTATGAATTCACTCACTACAGTACCAATAATTATTTTGTTCATTTCAGGGTCTTTTTATTGTCCGATATATAAATACAATTAAAACCCATCATCACAAACCTTCAGAAAAATACATGGGCATATGAAATATATAATGTATTGAACAAAATAATGGGAACATTTTTAATATTAAAAAGCTGTTTGTCTATTTAGAGCAATGTAAACACTTTTCAAGTTGCCTAAGAGGTCTTAGTAAAGGATATCACCTGTTCACATGTTCAAAAATATCCTTCAGAGACCTAATAATATTTACTTTGGCTGTTGGAAGGCTATAAAAGATATGTAAAATCATTCTCACATTCTTCAAATCATCTGTATGAGTAATATAAATTACGATATTCTTATCTTGGATAATGACAATGTTGTGCGGAAGCAGGATTTGCATCATGAAATGAATTTAGACCATAAAATATATTTATATAGTATGCAGTTGTGTGATGGTCAATCTAAAAGAGTGCCATGATTTGGCACTCCAAATTATGGCAGGTTTACACCACCATGTTATCAATTAGAAAAGATAGTTCAATGATAAATTTCTTTTAATGATATTTGTCCAGTAGAAACTATTTCAGGGAATAGAAAAATGTAAATTTTAATTTGTTGACCCATTTCTCATATTTCTGATCATTTTTGTTTATTATTATGATTCTCATATTTCTGATCGTTTTTGTTTATTATTATGATCATAGAATTCATTTCAAAAGCAATTGACTTTGACATGGTTTCTCATGCGAAGCTTATGACAAATTGACCTCTAAAATATGCTGCATCATTTGATGTAATTGGTGAAATTACAGGTTGGATCTCAAGGTTTGTGGCCCAGTTCTGTCATTTCTGGTACCCTGAAAAATATACCATTTTACTTATTTCTTCAGAGATTTGTTCTGTTAAAAGGTCAGGTAGGATGGTTTGATACTTCTAATATTAACAAATTCCAAGGTAATAACAATTTGATTTATCTCTGAAATAATCTATTGTGATTTATGTGCACTTTTTTAATTCCTTTGCTTTTTTCATATGTGGTAACTGTTGGTTTTAAAGGATGTTTTTTCCCATTTTTGGTGAACACATTTGTTGTCTGAACATCAATCAATCGGTAGCATACTTTTTCACTATTTCTATGTAATTTACTGCAAGATTTAATAAGTAATAGTAGATAGCAAATGATTCTACTTAATAAGTACCTTCTCAGTACTGTCTTATTTAGTATACCCAGACTAGTTTCAAGCTCATGGATTTTATCAGCAAGGAGCTTTGGACAGCACAAGATAGAGATTTATCAAATCCCATCATCTGGCATCTGTTATTACTTGCTGCTGAAAAAATGATATGTAAGTTGAAGTCATGTGATATTTTATTGGTTTATATCAAGTCCTGGGCAGGATAGAAATGCCTATAGTTACTAAAAAAACTAGGGATGCCATAATATATAGAAACTAAACTGGTTTCAGATCTGAACGACTATATAGGCTGACTTAGATTGAAATCATTTTTCTGCTTGGGTTGAAAGCTTGATAGTATAAAAGAGAGTAAATGATAGCAAGGTACATTAGATCCAATGTTCCTCACTGGTGAAAGCCCTAAGCTTGAAAGTAATCTGGGAATATTGGGTAAGATAACACAGGATAGGGATTTATTAAGCATTATAATCTGTAAGCTATTGTATGATGAGTTGTCTGCAGCATATTTATTGGACAGAATAAAGGAATCAATAATATTACATTGGTTTTAGACTCCATTTGATCATGAATAGGATTTGACGTTTCCAAATATACGAGATCTCCATTTTTTAAAATTTCTCATGATGCACTGAAGGTTTGATTGTATCATTTATGATCATTTTGTTTTATTGAGTATTAATTTGAATTTTTATTATATTTTAATTGCCTGCTGACATTTCAAAATTTGGATAATGATGAGTATAATTTTGAATCTTGTTTATTTGACTTGCCAATTGAAGTGGATAGTAAAGTTTATTAGTCAGCTTTTAATTATTGATAAACACCTACAAGGATTATCACTACCCAATTCTGATTAAGAGTGATGTGAAAAAAATAGTTTTTCTAATAGTGGACACAAACCCTATAATCAATAATCAATATATTTGAGAATAAAAATTATTAAAACAGGCATAACTCTCCATACAGTAGTGCCACTCAGTGCAAGCCAGAGTAATCAATGGATGCCAGAAAGCTTGTGCATAAAATCCCTATCTAGTGTCTACTCACCCAATATCCTCAGACTAGTTTCTGGCTTGTGGCCTTCATCAGTGAGGAGCCTTGGATCTGAGAGCACTGCACCTAGATCTTAGGTGATCATGTGATATTTAAGAAATACTACACTACAATATCTAAAACAATCATCTCCAACCACATAAAAATCATGTGGTATATATGCTATATTCTTATGTCTATAAGCAACAACATATATATCTTTTAATATTTTCATGGATAAATGATGAATTCATAATATTATTTCTGGGGGCTTTTATGTAATAAAAATATAATAGTTAAATAGCTGCTGTTTCAGTATAATAAGTACATTCTTATGGTTTGAGGAAAAAGCTCTGAGAAAATTACTTGTTATTTAACTGTTATATTTTTATTACACAGAAACTCATGAAAATAATATTATGAATATATACAAGATGACAGTTTATTCACAAATTTGATTACTTTTGTCATAAATTTTTGAACTAAGATGAAAGATGGTCTGAGATAAGAACAAAATTTGAAAATATATTTTCTTTGCATGATGAGCTTATAGGGTTGTCATGGCAACAGCATCCTGAATGTGAAGTAACTGTTGATTTTGAAAGTTTCTCATTTTGCTTATCCTGTTAAAATATTTACTCTAGTAACTAATATTTAAATCTTAAGTCATGTCACATGATCTCTGATATTTAAAAATCATAAAGTAAGGAAGCATCTTTACTTTGTTGACAAATTATATTTTAGATAATGGTCACAATAATGCATCGAGTTTATCAAAACATTGAGTCAGAGTGAGTCTCCACAATCTGATTTAAACTTTTTTATTTATACCTGTGAAAATATAATTGGGTGTTGTTGAAGTTTATAATAGAACCAATATTATACATCACTTTTACCTATGCTTACATAAACTGTTAATATAGTATTAGGTCTTAATAATCAATGAAATGAACAAACCTTCTTGCATCTATTGATTACTAACGCTTGCATAAGGAGTGTTGGCTAATGCATTAAAACCAATATTCTTAGAGAGAAAGAAGAAAAAATCTGAAAAATGACATTTGGATAGAAAACTCCATGAAGTAGAGATTAAGTAATAAAATAATAATCTTATATAATTCATCATCAACAATGACTTTCCAAAACTATTCTTCAAGTTTTAAAAGCATTGGAAGAGGAAACTAGTTTTCAGAAAATGTAACCTCTGTTTTTCACGTTTATATATATACTTTGTGTTTAACTTTCCAATAGTTGGGTAGATGTTTACTGACCAATATTGGCTGACTACTTAGGTTGGCTATGTATTGGCTAGCTGAAAGAAATCTTTCTTTGAATTGCATTTTCTTACATGAATAATTTGTAACTCCACTGAGGATTTGAAATCCAGGTCATGGGAATAGCTGGCTAACACAATAACCTACTAGTTTTTGAAGTGTTTAATTACAGCATATAGAAGTAAAACAAATTTCTATCATTATTGTTTGATCTTTGCATTCCTATGTCATCAAACCTTTATTCTATAACCATAAAACATGTTTATAATTGCAAAATGGAAGTAACTACTATCGTGTGGAGTTATGTAGCATCACAAACTAATGAAAAGGTAGAATGATATCATTCTATTTTTGGGCTTTGTACATAAATTAAAAACTATGGACAAAATTCACCATATAATTTAATAACTCAAGTCAAAAACTAAGCTTATATAATAACATAGCCTAAATATAGAATGGTATCATTCCATCTTTCTATTGATTTTTAACATAGCCCAAATATAGAATGGTATCATTCCATCTTTTCATTGGTTTTTGACACGACATAACTTCATGATAGATAATTACTTCTGTTTTGTAATGTTTATGTAATTAGTATATAGGTATTTATACACCTAAGGATAGTTCACCTTGCTATATTATTGTTTTATAATAAATCTTGAACATGAGATTGTATATTATATATCATTAAGAATCGATAGAAATAAACGGTAATCTATTTCTGATGAGGTTCAAATGACTATCGTTTGATCACAGAGAATATTTAAAATGTATGTGTATTTTTTTTTAACATATATGGTCATACGATTCTTATTTGGTCAGAATTGTTCGTTTAATGTATTAGTCTGTTATACATATGTACACACGGTTATGCATGTAATTTCATTAAACTAGTAATCAAAATATTTTTTAATATGGTGAGAATAACTTGTTTTGTTCAGAAAGCGGTCTCAACTTTCAGATAATCCAATTTTTCTTCTTCATTGATAATTGAGCTGTAGAATATCTTACAGCGACTATGTAAGAAGAGGCAGGCTAGTTTGAAAATTGTTTTTGCGACCAAATCTCATTCTTTCCTTATAAGGAGGCAGTTCGTTTTAAAAGTTTCTGGAAACTGATTGAAGAAAATCTTAGTTCTATAGTAAAAATATTTAGATAAGAAAGAAATAGATGAGCAAAGAAAACATTCACGAAATATATTTGTAATTTTAAATACATGCCATATATTGATATATTTATTGTTGTTCTTTATTTATTTATTCACTAACTTATGCAACTTTAAATATGTGCCATTTTATTTGTGATTTAATCTACTTATATATATATTTAATATATAGGGTATATGAGCACAGACTTTCATACGACCCACCACTCTCCACTCTATCTAATAACACTGATACACATAAACACATATATGCTGAAAAGACAAATAATCACCAATACACGTATTTCATGCTAAACCAGCAATCATCAGTTGGTCCAGATTATCATCTCTACATATATATATACCACAAGTGCTTAGATATATACCAAGATAGACAATCTTCATACTTTAATGGACAGGCTTCAATCTACTCCACACTCCAACTCTTCAACCGTCCATCCAATTGAAAATCCGATGGTGGAACGCTCAAAGGCCACCCTGAGGCCGAGATTCTTTTCAACATATAGGTGTTTAAGTATATCAGTGTTATTAGATAAAGTGGAGAGTGGTGGGTCGTGTGAAAGTCTGTGCTCATATACCCTATATATTACATAAATATAGACACAGGTATATAATAAGCCTGTGTTTCAGTTATTATATATATATATATTGTAAATTTGTCTTTCGATAATCCTGATATTTGGTCTGATTGCTTGGGGTGGGGGACGGATGATCTTAGTATATTAATTTGTTTACATCTGTTCTAATTATCTGTTTATTTTGTTTTTATTTTATCTGGGCATTTATTTATTTATTTTACATTTTATATTTTTTTAATATTAATTTTGTTTACATCATCCATTGATCTTTAATTTTATTTATTTAATTATATCTGTTTGGGTATCATATATTCTGCCGTTATAGTCCACAGTTGAATGACGGTCTATCTGACTGTACTACTTTTTCTTATTCACAGCTTTTTTTTTTTTGAAACCATTTCAGAAAGACTCCTTATTTCATTCATTACACTGTGTTTTTTCTAGATCTCTTGCAATTTTTTGAAATCAAGTTTATAACTTAAATGAGTATCTATTATTATTATTCTATGATATATATATATATGCTAAATCTTCAGGTTTTTTTACTATGTAGAACATAGTTTCTATTGGTATTAATTATTCATAAGTAAGACCTAGTTTTTAATCTTTCATTCAGATTTAGATTTTAATCACTAGTAATTTTGATTGATTTATAACGTAGTTTTTTTTTTCTTAGTGATGAAAGTAGATGTAACAAATGAATAATCAATAAAATTAGATAATATAAAAATAGATTTAAAGAATGAGGTATCACAAATGCAAACGAATATGAATAATGAAATTCAAAAAATTCAAAAAGTTATTGAGGAAACAGATCTTAAGTGTCAAAAAAGATACAAATACAGTTAAATAAAAGGTTTACAAAGAATGGTAAAAATGAAATTCAGGAGCAACATGGTGAAAGAGGAAGGATACATATGAAAAGGGAAAGGGATGTGGAAAGGGTGCATATTAACTGTTAAAGAACAAATGAATGTTACAATTAGGAAATATTTGTAAAGTCTAGAGTTTAAATATGAGTAGCATTTTAGGAGAACAATATTGAGAAATCCAATTTGCGATGGATAAGTTGAGAATAGGAAAATACTTGGAGATAACAACATTGGAAATAATAAATTTAAATAGGGCGAATCACTTGCAATTAAAATCATTAGCCAAACTGCAGTTTACTTTGCAATAATACTTGGATAAAATTGTTTATAACAATAATGCTAAAACCGCTATGAATAGTGTTTTTTACCTTCTTGTGAATGAGAAAATCAACATTGGAACAATCCCCACAGCACCATCACCCATTTGCAGTCAGTTAAATATATTTCATGCAGTTAAAGAGTAATACTAATTAAAAATAAGTTTTTTATTTATTAAAATTACAAGCAAAAATTATTACAGAATTGTGTATGTCTATATATATAATGAAATTTATTAATAGTTTGATTATACACCTGGGTCTCTTTTTACACGGATTTATTTAACGCGATTTTGAAGTTACGCGATTCACGTTTCTCCGGAAGTCTAACTCCGATAATGCGCTATTACTTTAAATAATAAATTTTGTGCACTTACGTCATATTGAAAGTAATAGCACATTATTGGAATTCGACTTTCATCTTAGTAATTTCAATATTTTCAGTGCTTAATAATAGTAAGATTTTATGCAATAATGAAATTAAAATCATGATTTCCACATTTTATGTATACACACATTAAATTTTACAAGATTATAATGTAAATTTGTTCAAACGTGCATGTTAATTTTGCATTTTAAATCACATTGTGTTTTTGCTTTTTAAAAAAGAACGTAATCAATTATTAATCATTTAGTATCCGCAAGTTTATTTTTAAAAGGTGAGTAATAGCAGTTGGCAGAATTAAAATTAAAAAATTAAAGACAAAAATAAGAATTTTATTTTTAGTTGTTAGATTAATTACTAATTACGTTGTCACCAGAAAACCATTAACACAACATGAGAGTGACGTTGGTGCTAGTTGTATTTCCTCTTGTGAAGAATCTGATTTTTTTACCAGTTTGCAAATGAACCTGTTTATTGGCAAATAGTGATAATAATTAAAATGTGTATAAAAAAATGTAAATTACTGTAAATTATGCATAAAAATATATTGTTTTGAATAAAATTAAATATTATAGTTAAAAAAAATTTGTCTTGCATCAATTTTTTTCAAATTTGAAATTTTTTATTAGTCATATTTTATTTCCTTATTTTTTTTTGCACGAATTTTAAAGTAATTTTACATTGGTGCTTTGCTTTTATGTGATTTTTAAAAAATCACAGTCCATATCCCCTCTTTTTCAAGGTAAGTTACGTCTATTTTTGCGTGATTTCGTTTGCGCATGTTTTCTGAGGAACCTATCTATCACGTAAAACGAGACCCAGGTGTATTTATTTCTTCAAGGAATTGTTAGAAATCACACTATTTCTCTTAGCAAATTTTGTTTAGTTACTGATAGCAATGAAGAAAATTTACTTTTCTTTTAATTAATTTCAATATAAAGAAAATATTTAATTTTTTTAATCTTCCTTAAAATAATTGTTAAATATCATTATCATTAGAAGCCATTTTGCATGCCCTCCATTGAAAATGTATGAATAGAATACTAGATTCTATAGTATCATTCCATCAAACATCACATGATCACTATTTCTTATGCTAGCACATAACTGTTATTAAAACAGGAAAAACTCTCCATACAGTAGTGCCACTCAGTGCCAACCAGAGTAATCAATGGATGCCAGAAGGCTTATGCATCCATAAACTAGTCTGGAGATATTGGATGAGTAGGCACTAGATGGGGATTTTATGCATAAGCCTTCTGGCATCCATTCATTACTCTGGTTGGCACAGGGTGACACTACTGTATGGAGAGTTTTGCCTGTTTAATAACAGTTATGTGCTAGCATAAGAGATGATGATCATATGATGTTTAGTGGTTTAACATCAATCCTGCCTAATAGGATAGTGGTGGCTATGGTTGTTAAAGAGCCAAAGACACCAAAAATGTATGGGTGCTGAACTGAGTTCAGACCCGTATGACTATATAAGCTAATGAGCTTGGTTTGAAAATATTATTTTTTCAATTTTATTCTCATAGTTTTGTAGTCAAGTAGAGATAAAAGATGGTTGCTGGAGGGTTGCATTAGATCCTAAGATCTAGGTGCAGAGCTCTCAGATCCAAGGCTCCTCACTGATGAAGGCCACAAGCCAGAAACTAGGTTGAGGATATTGGATGAGTAGGCACTAGATGGGGGTTTTATGCATAGCCTTCTGGAATCCATTGATTACTTTGGTTGGCACTACTGTATGGAGAGTTTTGCCTGTTTTAATTATCATTCTATCAAGCTGAAAAATATACTGATAGGTCTTATGATCTTGATTATATAATTTTAATATTATTTGGAGCATCCTTAATTGAAATCCGTAATTAGATATAATGTGTGGAAAAATTCATAGGTATAAAAACGTTTCCAATAACATAAATCAAGTACTATTAGAGAAGAATTTATCAGATATTTCATCATCTGTGATAATATATTGGACCATTTCCATCATCTACCATTAAATGTTGAATGCCTATAAAAATTTTAAACTTTATTTAAATTTTCCAAATGCAAATAACTGTTATGCATAAATAGGCAATACAGCTTAGTAGTCTACACAAAGTTTCAAGTAGGATTATTCTCCATTCTTTTTTAGGTGTTTGCTGGCTGACCAGTGACAAGTATAGCATAGGGATTAAACTTACACCTTTAGATTTTTGAACACAGTATTTTATGGCAATACTCTAACCAACAGCTATTCAATCAAAGGCTCAGTTGGTTAAAGTATTGTCTTAAAAATTTGTTATTCAAGAATCTAGAGATGTTAAGTTGAACTCTTATGCTAATATTGTCATTGGTCAGGCCAACAACACCTGAAGAAGAGTGAAGAATAATACTACTCAAAACACCTGTCTTGTCAATTTGTGTGTTATTACTAACAAGTTGTTTGTATTGGAAAAGTTTAAATAAAGTTTAAAATTGTCTAGACGTTCAACATTTAATGATAGATGGTGGAAATAGTCCAACATATTATCATATCTAATATATCATCATTTCAAAGCTTCAGGCAAATATTCCATCATCTAGTCGTTTTAAAGGTGAAAAGATTATTATTAAATTTTATTTTATTTTTTAAATAAGAGCTTGTTAACGGATATGATATAGCTTCAAAATTAAATTAAGAGACAGTCTGGACTAATGGCCAGTTGTCCCTTGATTGTGATTCTCTCTAATTTAATGCTCAACTTGTCTTGAAGCCAAAAGTTTAATATATTGACTTTAACAGTTGGCAAATAAAAATAAGCGAAATTTGTAGTACATATAGCTTGCTGGAAGGTTTTTAATACTTTCATATATTATTATACATTGTGATTTTTAATGTGGTTTAACTTGTCATTATATTTGAAGTAATTTAGTTTGATATTTGGAGATTTTATAATATAGACAATCACTTAAATACTACT
Source organism: Epiperipatus broadwayi (assembly GCA_028023455.1). Classification (NCBI taxonomy): domain Eukaryota; kingdom Metazoa; phylum Onychophora; class Udeonychophora; order Euonychophora; family Peripatidae; genus Epiperipatus; species Epiperipatus broadwayi. The sequence continues at coordinate 1,675,563 of JAQFVV010012618.1, read as the reverse complement.
CAGGAAGAGTGGATTTTAAAAGAATATTGAAAAATGCCAAGATGTTATTGTTTTTAAAAACAATGGCCTGAAATATTTGATATTCCAACTCCAAAATGATAGTCCGTTAACTGTTTTCATAGCTATTCAGATTCTAAGAACTCCATTTTAATGTGTCTATAGTTGTTATTCTAAAATAGTTTGTACTCTTATAAGTGAATGAATTATTTCTGACATACATTAAAAAGAAACTGGAAGAATCTTAATAGAAGTTGTCATTTCACAATCTTCATCCATTGGTTATAAACTATTTTTGCATTATTATTATTTTCTACCCTGTCTTTGCATATTACATCACCAAACTCTCCATATAGTAATGCTACCCAGCCTCAGTAATCATTGGATGCAAAAAGGTTTGTGCCTGAAATTTTGATCTAGTGCCTACTCATCCAATAACCCTAAAACTAGCTTCTAGCTTGTGACTTTCTTCAGTTAGGAGACATGGATCTGAGAGTGCTGCACCTAGATCTTATATTCCAGACTCTTCACTGATGAAAGCCACAAGTTAGAAACAAGCCTGGGGATATTGGATGAGTAGGCACAAGACAGGAATTATATGTGCAAACCTTGCATCCATTGATTACAAAGGCTTATACTAGGTGGTGTTACTGTATGAAAAGTTTGCTATTATATTAACAGTTTGTGATGGCATAGGATGGTGATCATGTGATCATAATGGGATTATTTACTTAATTTTTTCCATTAGTATTTCTGGTTAATATCTCATAAGAAATTTTGAGTATTTTTTTTTTTTAAGAATTTGTCTAAAAGTTTTTAAAAATATATTATTTACTTCTGCATTTAAAAAAATTGAGATATTAAATTACAATTAAAATTCTATGGTTTTTATTTTTAGTCTCTTGATTATGAATTTTTACAGTCATTTATGACACTGACAAATTGTTTTGAGGAAGACCTAAAATAGATTAGCAAAATTATTTGCAAAATTAAATGTTTATTATAAATACACAGACAATTAATTATAAATACTCTTCTTTCTATCTCTCTATCTTTTTTTTATTGATAATGTTTGTAGAAATGGAATACCATTTAATCACAAGATAACTACTGCATAAAAAGTTTAATAATTTTCAGAAACAAACTTTATGGGCTCAGCATAGTTATTCCATTTAGTTAATTAAACGGAGATTAATTTTGTCTTTATTTGAATTCATTCAGAAGTTTTTAATTTTTGAGTGTTAGCTATCAACAATATTCATCGCATTAATTAAAAAATGTTTCAAGAAAAACAAAAACCATGACATCAGAATCCATGGTGTAGATGTATGTAGATGTATAACATCTATCTTTAATGATGAAAATTTGCATCTTTATTTACTTAAGTTGTTACATCACCATTCATCTGATCGAATATATCTATTGTTCTGAAAGTTATTTGCCCAAGATGTCACTTATTAGTTAATATTGAAAGTTTGTTTGTATTGTTTTTTTTTTTTTGTTAATTCAAAAGAAATGAACAGGGAACCTAAGGTTTTATGGTAGTAGTGATTTTTCCAGTAAACCAAGATGGCAGTCTGTATTTTTGACAAATATACATTTCAGGGGCCCACAGAATGTTTACAAAACAATGCATTAATACATACATTTTATTTTTTATTATTACTATTATTTTAAAAAACGATATTGTGGGGAAAAAAATTAATTACAATATTTAAGCTTTATTTTGTTTATATTGTTAAATTAAAAATAATAATAATAAATCGATTGTTAAATTTAAAAAAAGTAATAAATTCTGATAAATTTCATTAAGAATCTTTATTTAATTTTTTTTTTTTTAAATTCATTTTGCTGTTAATAAGATAATATTAAATACGATGTTTTGTTACCATTCTGTGGGCTTCCAAAACTAGACATTTATAAAAAATGCGGGTTGCCATCTTGGTTTACTGGAAAACTCACAATCACTAGTTTTATCTATTTATTATATAAATGAATTTTATACTGAATTTGTCCTTAATTCAATCATGCCACTTCTAGTAATTTTTCATAGAAAAATTGTTTTTCTTTAGTGTCTTCTAATAAGCCTATTTTCTGTTTTCATTTAAATATTTTATTACTAATATCCACATTAGCTAGGATTGGTGTAGAATGGCGCTAGTTATAGTTAATCATGAATCTATTCACACAAAGCATTATTTCAAACTGTTGGAGAAAGTGATCCCAAATTGCTGTTGTATATTATGTTGAAAGTTTTACTGATAAACCGAAAGTTTTTTATAAGATTACTAGGAGTTGTCATCAAATTGGTGATATCTAATAATGATAATTTAAATCTGCTATGGACATACTATTTGAATACATTGTGAGCTTGCATGAAAAATTCTCGGTTGCCTAAAAATGTTTCATACTTCGAATTCAATGAAATTGTGTATGTGTGTATATATATATATACAGACACGCACATAATAATTAACGGCAATTGAATAATTAATACATTTAATATCTAATAATTTTACTAATCTAATTCCAAACTCACGTTTCTTTTTAAGTTATCAATTTTGCTACTTAATTTTTATATAAGTAATATTTACTGAGGCTATAACCTCGAGAATATACGTGTAAAATGCGATAGTAGGGGCCTCTACAGGTGTTTAACCACAAGCTTACGCTATGGAAGAAAAAAGGGGAACCCTTCTTTACTTCAACCTACTTTCTATTTAAATAGGTGAAGCTCAAGCGGTTAGATCAGCGAGTGTGAAGCTATTCAATACTTCACTGATTAAGTCCCCATTTCTTATTACACATTAATACTCGTGAAATCTTTCGATTTACAATGAGTCAATGGAAAGATTTTATAGTTAGAAATCTATTGCAGTAATTTAAAGGTGTAATTATAAATTTATTAAATGCACATTGATTACGTAAGTAATATTTACTGAGGCTATAATCTCGAGAATATGCATGTACGATAGTAGGGACCTCTACAGGTGTTTAACCACAAGTTATGGAAGAAAAGAGGAGAACCCTTCTTTACTTCAACCTACTTTCTATTTAAATAGTTGAAGCTTAAGTAAAGAAGGGTTCCCCTCTTTTCTTCCATAGCGTAAGCTTGTGGTTAAACACCTGTAGAGGTCCCTACTATCGCATATTACACGCATATTCTCGAGGTTATAGCCTCAGTAAATATTACTTACATAATCAATGTGCGTTTAATAAATTTATAATTACAACTTTAATTACTGTAATAGATTTCTAACTATAAAATCTTTCCATTGCTTTCATTGTAAATCGAAAGATTTTGCGAGTATTAATGTGTAATAAGAAATGTGGACTTAATCAGGAAGTATTGAATAGCTTCACGCTCGCAGATCTAACTGCTTCAGCTTCACCTACTTAAATAGAAAGTAGATTGAAGTAAAGAAGGGTTCACCTCTTTTCTTCCATAGTGTAAGCTTGTGGTTAAACACCTGTAGAGGTCCCTACTAGCACATTTTACATGCATATTCTCGAGGTTATAGCCTCAGTAAATATTACTTACGTAATCAATGTGCGTTTAATAAATTTATAATTATAATTTTTATATCTTGGAATGATTTAATCACCTCATTTTTACAACCATCATCATCATCATCATCATTTTCTGTGACATGCAAACAAGTGAAATCATTCACATTCCAGAAAAATAAATATAAAAAAATATATACTTGTTTTTCCATACATATTTTCAGATAGGAAAAATAAAAAGATTGCCCAGTCAAAATTGTTGTATATGTAAGTGAAGGTCAAGCCCACACTCTCAAGTTGGTTAATGACTTGAGAAAGAGGCTTATAACAACTAGAATTTATGCTACTCAGAGTGTCTCTGTATTAATCAAGAAAAATAAAATGGAGAGAATGAAAATAAGATGTTAGAGAAAAGACAAAATAGATTGTTTCAGAAACAATTATCTACATCCTCACATGATCACCACTTCATATGCTTACCCATGCTGTTAATAGGAGTACCAAATTCTTCATACAGTAGTGCCACCAAGTGCAAGTCTTCATAATCAATATGAGGAAAGTTTGTGCATAAAATCCCTATCTAGTGCCTACTTATCCAATATCTCAAGACTAGTTTCTAGCTTCCTACATTCCTTGATTATGAAATCTTCTATTGGATGGAGAGTTTGGTACTCTTATCTACATTCTCAAATACAGATTTGGGGGGGGGGAGGGGATAATATTTATTTTATACAAAGCACAGATAGTTGAAATTAAATTAAAAGGCTGCAAAGACAGCCAGCATAACATCTGATTGGCTGTTAGATAAGTATTATAATAAGCATGAAAGGTTTGCAGCCTTTCAATTTAATTTTGGAAAAAGAAAACAAAATAATGTATATATAAAAGACATATACTTTAACGCTCAAAAGTTCATAAGAAAATTGAGTGCCAGACTCCATCCTGGGACTTCCCAATCCAAAGTCAGATGTTCTTTATATTTAGAATACAGGTCTTTATACTCATTTGAAAACTTATGGGCATGGTTTATTTTCAGATTTTACATATAATATGCAAATTCATAGATATTTTATATGCAATATATATATATATATAGTATTTACTTTGGACATAGTTCAATTTTAAAATTTTACATATATATTATATGCAAATTTATAGATATTTTATGTGCAATATATGATGTGCTAATAGCTTTAAATAAGGTTTTTTGACCCCCCCCCCACAAGAAAAGGCATTTAAAATTTCTAGCTAGAGTTATCTCAATCTCTATTAAGATTTATGCCCATTCCCAAACTGGCATTAGGACATTTAGACACTAGATCTAAAATACCAATGCCAGCCCAGCATTTATTGAATGCTTAATTATTACATGGAAAATCTGAAATTTTTAGACATCTTTATATCTTCAAATCCAGCTGTCTAACTGAAATAGCCATATGGGACTGAACCAAATTCAGATATACCATATATTAATAGCCTTAGCAATATAGCATCGCCAAAAACTCAAGAGTCGAACTATAATAGTAAGAAAATCAATGCATCCATCACGTGACTTAATTTAATAAGCTTGTATTTACAAATGTAATATAATGAGCAAATAGCTCTAAACAAGCTTTATATTACATTTGTAAAGACAAGCTTATTAAATTAAGTCACGTGATGTATGACTTAATTTTCTTACTATTATACTCAGGGCCGGCGGAAGCGGGCATGCAACGCATGCTAAGCATGCGGGCGCTGGCAGAAGGAGGCGCCATCACTGAGAGATTAGCATCTGAAAAAGAAGGCACCATCCCTGAGAAATTAAAACTCTACTAACAAAAATACTCACATTTGAAGAATATTATTCTCAAATGTTTATTTACAAAAATTATTGAGAGTAGATTATTGAAAATCATATGAAGTCATATTATATCTTATTAAATGACACACACAAGCAGGCCTGCACACAAGCTCTGCTTAATATTAAAAATATAAAACAATCAAATCTATTATTTATCATGAACAATAAACTAAACATAAAGTTTATTATATTACAAATTTCATATTGTAATGTTTATATATATATAGTACTGCTTATAGTAAACTATAAGTAACTTTCTGCTAGCAAATATATAAATAAACACACACTAAAAGTATTATAAATTAGAACTTATGTATGTATATGCGTATATATATATATATTAGATCATGTACATAATTTTGAAATCGTAAGAAACGATTATAATATTGCAAAATAAAACATTTTCTAATTTTTTATTTAAATAATAATTTGATATAAATATTCGAACATGTATGTAATATATATTATAGGTATAATTCCAGTAAACTTAATATAATTTTCAGTTTACTTTTTATTTTATATATTTTAATCGTTGTCAAAAGTCTATTTTTTCTGCATACTAATTAGGTTTGCAAATTAATTACATACGTTTGCTTATGATGTTTATCGCAAATTTTAAAATCTTAGTAAGAACTTGTAAACAATAATTATAATCCCAGGAAATTTTCTATTGAAATCGCAAATCAGGCCTGGCAGGCCACCTGTGTTAATTAGAAAAATATATGATAACAAAAGAAAATCTTGCCAATGGTAAAACTAAAATGTTCAATCAAGCGTAAAAAACTGGACACTTGAGTTATTTTAAAACCTGACCATTTTTAATGTCAATGACTGAATATTTCCAATTTATTAGCTGCCTTTTTTAGGTAAACAAGTTAAACAACTTCTTCCCCTCCGCGTATAGAGTTTTGTATTTTGGCGCAAGAAGTAATTTGTGTTGGACATCTAAATTAGCGATATATAATCTTAAATATTAAGATACATGATGTAAATATATAAATTAGAGTCCGTATTTATTTATTTATTACATTTGAAAATTATTTTAAAGTGGCGTTCATGAGTAAAAGTAATATGGAATCAAAAACTAAGAAAAAACTATCCGGTGCACAAAATCGTAAACGCCAAGCTGAAAAAATAGCAAACATTAAAAAACAAAGTGGATCACTTAATAAATATCTTAAAATATCAACTGCTTCTGAAATAGCTTATACTCAACAAGAACCAGAACCGTGTACATCACCTAGATCACAGGGAACTGTTGAAAATATTGAACAAGATTTTAGTAAGAAACAGTTAAGTGACAATAAAGTCATTGTGCCAATATCATATCAAATGTGTACAAATTTAGAAGATCCAGCTGAATGGAATAAAATCGATGACAAACTACGTGTTATTTTAGTAGAAATGGGGCCTGTTCAAAAGAAAGATATTATATATCCGAACGATGTACATGGCCGTAAATTTTCTGATGTATATTATAATAGAAAAATGGAAAACAGAGAAGTAGTTTTTCGAAAATGGCTTATTTATTCCGAAATTTTGAACTCTGTGTTTTGCTTTTGTTGCAAAGTTTTTGGATCTACTGAATCTAGCCTCATAGAAGGATACAATAATTGGAGAAATTTAAGTACAACTTTACACAGACATGAAACTAGTATGGCTCACATGAAAAGTTTATTGAATTGGAATGAACTTGAGAAAAGATTAAAAAACAAAATTACTATTGATTGTCAATCTCAAAATTTATATGAAATGGAAAAGAAACATTGGAGGAGTGTTTTGGAATGGCTGATTGAAATTATCAAATTCCTTGGTAGTCAAAATTTAGCATTTCGCGGATCATCTGATAAATTATACGAAAAAAATAACAGAAATTTTTTAAAATTAATTGAATTATTTGCGAAGTTTGATCCCGTTATGGAAAATCATGTTGAGAGGGCCCTAGATCAAAACAATAGAGTACATTATTTGAGCAAAGATAGCCAAAATGAATTATTGGAAATTTTAAGTACAGCAATTAGGGAAACAATTTTATTATCGATAAAGAAATCCAAATATTATTCTATTATTTTAGATTGTACACCAGATGCAAGTAAAACTGAACAAATGACCATAATTATTCGCTTCGTTTTTTGTAATAATGGAACGGTTAAAATTAGAGAAAACTTTTTAGGTTTCATAGATATAACAGATTCCACTGGATGAGGTTTATGTACAACAATAATTGAACAACTGGAAAAATGGAAGATTCCCATTGAAGACATGCGTGGTCAAGGGTATGATAATGGGGCCAACATGAAAGGCAAAAAGGCTGGACTTCAAAATTTGATTTTAACCAAAAACCCTCGTGCATTTTACGTACCATGTGCTGCTCATTCTTTAAACTTAATCATAAACGATGCCGCCAAAGTCAATGTAGATACAATTGGTTTTTTTGCAATTGTTCAAAAAATATACAATTTTTTTTCATCATCTTATAAACGGTGGTCAATCCTTTTAAAATTTATTAAAACTTTAACTCTAAAACAACCATCAGAAACACGATGGGAAAGCAGAATTGATGCAATCCGGCCTCTACGGTATCAGTTGGGTGAAATTTATGATGCACTCTATGAAATAATGAACAACGAATCTTTTAATAGAGAAATTCAACATGAAGCTCAATCACTCTGCACTAACCTTAAGGATTACAAATTTATTTGTTCTTTAATAATTTGGCATGATATATTAAATAGAATAAATCCTGTCAGTAAAATGCTCCAAAATGTAAATATGAATGCTTCACTTGCTTTAGAATCGATCGCAAATCTAAATAAATTTTTACGAGCATATCGATCAGATTCAAATTTCAAAAACATTCTCAAAATTGCAGATGAACTTAGCGAAGAGGTTGATGGAGAGAAAGAATTTAAAACTGCCAAAGAAGTTCGACAACGGAAAAAAAACTCGTCAATTTGATTACGAGCATCAGGACGAAACACCTCAAATACCTGAAGAAAAATTTAAAATAAACATGTTTTTTACACTTTTAGATGTAGCGATTAATTCTTTAACAGAATGCTTTGAACTCCTCGAAGCATGTTATAATAATTTCAATTTTCTATATAAAATATCAGAAATTAATAAGAGCGAGTTACAAGCAAAATGCAAAGATTTAGAAAATATTTTGAAATTTGATAACAGTAAAGATATTAATGCTTCAGACGTGTGCTCTTCCGAATTATGTGCTTTTCGAGATATTTTTCAAAAGGATTTTTTAAATTCTCAAAACCCTTTCGAAACACTTAATTTTATAGTTTCTAATAATTTATCTATGCCAAACTTATCAATAGCTTTAAGAATATTATTAACATTACCTGTTAGTGTTGCAAGCGATGAACGCTCTTTTTCTAAGTTAAAATTAATTAAAACTTACTTGAGAACAACTATGTCACAAAAACGGCTTGTTAATTTGGCATTAATTGCTATTGAAAATGATATTTGTGCAGAACTGGAAATAAATACAATCATATCAAGGTTTATTAATATGAAGTCAAGGAGTATAAAATTATTATAATTATAACATGTTTTGTAATGCATTTACTTTTTTTAACTGTATTTTCTTTTTTTTTAATATTAAAAATTATTTATTTACATTGCCTTGTTTGTTTCCCTTAGAAAGATTTTGTACACTAATATTTATAACATGTAGGTGGTATACATTAAAGTGACCAGATTTTAGCATTGGTAAAACGGGACACCATTGACCGGGGGGGGGGGGGGCTGATTAAAAATTTGGTTTATATGGAGCGTTTATATAGATATAGCGTACATTAATAATAATAAATTAAATATGTATGTTTGTAATATTATCTTTTTTTAAAATTATTTCATTTATAAATTGTAAATTTATTATTAAATTTGCTAATATTTGCATAAATTTAGAGGTTAGAAAAATTAGCAAAAATTTTAAAAATAATGGGTTTGTTAAAAACAGACAGTGACGCAAATAATAAATATGAAATTTTAAAAAAAAAAAATATTTGAGATTAAAATATGTAAATGTTTTTCGAAAATTATTTTAAACATTTAAATATTTTAATCTCAAACATTATTTTTTTTTAATTTATTATATATATATATTTGAATCACTCTGTCTATTTTTAACAAACACATTATTTTTAAAATTTCTGCAAATTTTTCTAACATCTAAATTTGCCGTGTTAAATTATATATTATTTCATACAAACCGTTTGTATGAAATAATATATAATTTAACAATCAATTTTATGCTATTTTTGATATCAAAAATAGCATTACATCGTGCATTCTTTCTAAAAATCATGACTTTTTTAAAACGCCACGGGACACGGTCGGGTCACCTTAGTAAACATACATATTGACAGGGGCGCCAAAATCAAATTTGCATGCGGGCGCCTAGTACCCAGCGCCGGCCCTGATTATACTAGTATTTACGTTCAGATGATTATTGTAGAGGTGTTTACAGAATTTACCTTTATAAACGTATATATAAAAAGTGTGAGCCTTATTTTTATTATGACACAAAGTACAAACGTTATAATCCACCATTTATATATTTTTAAATTTAGTTTTGCATTTTACATTATGATCATGGTGGAAATTTAAAAAAAAAAACTTTTAATACTGTCTTGATTAAGTATTATAATTATTTTGTTTTGTTTTGTCGATTCTTATATTTTAATTTACGTTGACCCTTTTGAGTATTATATGAACCATGTAATTAAGTGTCTGTAAATACCTGTTTTGAATAACTTCAGTTTCTGTTAGTTTTTTTTTTTATATTTAAATTGTTTGTGTTCAGTGGGGAAAGAAATTCATTCTAAAGTAATAGTATTTCTCAATGTTGTCTTTCTGATTTGTAAAATAATTTCTTAATAAACTATTTTCAGTCTAAAATATGTTTCACTGCTTTTTAATTATGTATGACCTTCAATGATTAACATAGTTTTTAAAAATTACTCTATTATTAACATAGTTTAAAAGTGTATATTTTGTGGAATATCAAACAATTTTAAGTTACTAATTTTTCTCCCAGTGTATTTCTTGGAATGGGTTTAATAAGCTACAGTGGTCCATGGTTTCAACAAACGTTACAATATAGTCATAATCTTATGAAGCCAATGATATAATCGTATCAGTACACATACTGTATATATATTTAATCATAATGAACATATATGTATCTAATACATATTGCAAATATATAAGATTTTACTCTTTAAAGTCTCTTTACAGCAAAAAATTTACATGGTATTATATTTTCATGCTGACATGCATTCTGTTTTCGTCATAGTTTTATTCTGAATTTATTGGCATTGTTAATCATAAATTAGATGCTTTCTTTATTTAAAAATGTATAGATATTTACTCTGAGTTTGTGGCTTTTATTGATATTACTTTATAAGTTAAAATTCTTTCATTTTGAATTTCATTCTCTATATATTTATCCATTCATGTATAATTATCGACGTTGCATACAAATCTATTTATGATGCCAAGACGAGATGATGCCTCATAAATAATCCATGCAGACATGTATATATGTATCTGATTATTATATACATGTACATTCTTGGGCCAAATATACTTATTAAGTAACTAATGGATGATTCAATTGTAAAGAAACAAGATGGTAATAAAAACAGCATAATTTTGCTGTTTAGGAAAAAAGTTGAAAAAATTTCTTTAAAAAAAGAAGTAATGATATACTATAAGCTTTTTTCTAAACAATTTTTATCTTTCCATACGCTAATTGTAATAACTATATATAAAAGTTCAGTCTAATAAAAGATTAGTTTTTATTGATTTCCTAAAATATGTTGAGTGAGTTTTCAATGGGTAAGGCACTCAGAAATTGCAGGATACATTGTAAACTTTCATTGGAACACCAACTTATGTAAATTATTAATTTAAATATTCCACTTTTTAGATAATTGCACACTATTTTTCTTTTGTTGTTTGTGTGGGGATTATTAGAAATGAACCATGCTTCGTTTAACTTTTACTTTCTGGCATCACATTCAATACAAATCATTTCTTAGGACAATGTTCTAAGTGTTTGTATATGGTTGTTATAAGCTTGTTTATGTTTTTGGACAAAATTTTAAAATCCTATTTTTAAAAAATGGTTTCTCTTCTTTTATTTATTAATCATTTCAAACATAGACAATGGAGCAGATAATTCCAAGCTTTTCAGAAGTATTGCAATCCATTGTCTGTCACTCATCTTGTAGCAGAGTATGTATCTCAAAGACTTCATTTAAGTTTAATTCTATGATTAATTTTGTCTTTTATATTTCTGTATTTATAATTCGGCCAAACTATTTATAATTGTTAAGGTATTCTAAGTCATTGCTATCAATGTTTAATGAATATTATTTTAATATTTTTAGTATTATTGAACTTCTCTTTCACTTTCTTTGCATATCTTCATATATTTATATATATTGCTTATAATACTTTTTTCATATACACTTCAATGCAAACAAATTTTCTTAAAAAAACCTTTATTTTTCTTACAGTTTCGACTGTCCGGCAGTCTTCATCAGAGCTTTATCCATCCTAATATATTATTGGACTTCAGAAACATTATTGATGAAAAAAACCACATTTTCTGCATCTTCATTTATTTTGATTTTATTAAAATCCCATTTTAATCTGCAAAATACTTACACAACTGCTGTAAACAATTTGGTGAGATGAAAATCACCATGTCGTATATAGTCTTATCAGTGTTAATTTTTGCAGTGTTTCCATGTAGTCTAATCATAGTGGTTGCATTTTTATAAATATTCTTCAAAATTTGACAGTATCTTGTGACTGCATGTTGATGTTTCAAAATTTTAACCATTACTGAAAAGCTTAGAGAACCAAATACCTTATAATCTTCAAGTCTGATGTATGGTGGCGATTCATACTTATGGCTTCTTTTTATAATTTCTCTTAATATTAATTATGATCTACTTCCACTTTGAGTTTCAGCTTGCTTTTTTTACTTAATTTGAGTTCAAAGTTCTCTGTGGATGAAGTGTAATCATCTTATTTAAAACTGTATATAAGTCTGTACATTGTAATATTTTTCTTTTCACTTATTTTAAATATTAATATCATTATTGCATTAGCCCAGTCATCTTGTCTATCTTTATTCTTTAGGTATTTGATATATAGTTTTGCTAACAGCTTCTTTATTTCTTTATGACCTTTTTAAAAAAGATCTGTAAAAATTTCATCATTTCCATGTTTCATAGATTAGCCATCTAGAGGGTATTTGCCATAATTATATGACCTACACTATTACTGTGAAGTTTTTTGTATAATTTTTTCACACAGTTTATAATTACCTTTTTTTTTAGTAGTAGTGCCATCTTATGTTTGTGTTGCTCCAATACTAAGTTACTTTTGGGACTTTTGTTCCCTTCTATAACTTTTTTGTGTCCACTTCACAATTACATTTCTTTATGCCTTCAAGAAGAAATCGAAAATGAAATACATAGGTTTAGAGAACAAACAAGTTGTTACTGACAGCATTAAAAAAATTAAGAGACTGAAATCGAGTTGGGCTGAACATATTGCTGGAAGAGATGATAATAAATGGACCGTTGAAATCTTAAACTGAATTCCAGGAGATTGTAAAAGACCTAGAAAGAGGCCACATGTGAGATGGATATCTAAAGTAACGAAGTGTGGTGAAATGATGTGGAGAAAAGAAGCTAGAGATGGGGGTGGGTGGATCAAGCTCGGAGAGATCTTCACCCTGAAATGAATCAATAATTATTGAAAATGTTGATGGTGCCATCATAAATGAATAGAAAAAAGTAATTAAGTGATTGTATTCGAGTTCAAGCATATAGAGACTTGTTATTCATTTGACATATAAGTAACTAAGAGCATGTTGTTTTGCTCTCCAGTTGATCCGTCTACCGGGTTAAATTTCACAGGGAACAAAAACAATTAAATATGTTGTAGTTTTTCATAACTAAAACATTTAACTAGAATATTAATACAAAACTGCATAAAATATTAATATTTTTTGATGAAAACTGCATAAAATATTAATATTTTTTGATGTATGTTTTTAATATTATATATCAATTTGATTATTTAAAAAAAGACTATTTTTTATATTCTTGTTATTATTAGCATGAACTATCTTTAGAGGGGAAAAACTTGAAATAATCTTTTCAAAAATACTCTTCTGCGTCTAAAAATAACGCTCTAACATTTTAAAAGGCAGCTCGGTTAAAAATGCTTTGGAGGCTGCGTCTTATGTTATTCTTTCAATGTCTGTTGCTGACATATTTTTTTTTAAAATATAAAAATTATTTCTATAAAACACGTACTAATAAGGAAAGACATTTTTATTTAAATCTGATTACAGCATTTTTAAAATGGTTTAGATATACATCCATTAAAAAAAAAAAAAGACATTGTAAACAACTTTACAAAAGAGTATTGTATCATATTTTCTTATATATATAAAATGTTCCTGATTCGAAGATGAACCCATTAATTTAACTTTGATTGTTTTAAAAATAATTACAATTTACAGATAAAATAAGGCATAAATTTTCCAAATTGCTAATGGATGCTTTGCAGTGGATAAATGATGACTTAGGAAAAATGCTCTATTCTTTTAACGAATATTTCTCTAATGTAACCGTCACTACACCACTGGTTTCTATCTGCTTTTAACACTTTTTGAAGGGGTGTAATCATAAATATATGACCAAAGATATGTGGAAAAGATGTATGATCCCCAAGATACACATTTCATATTAAAGTGGCACTCATCAGTTGACCGAGATCACAATCTCTTACACATAACTTTATCATTGTCTAATAGATAGATAGATAGATAGATAGATAGATAGATAGATAGATAGATAGATAGATAGATAGATAGGTAGGTAGGTAGGTAGGTAGGTAGGTAGGTAGGTAGGTAGGTAGATAGGTAGGTAGGTAGGTAGGTAGGTAGATAGAGTAGGTAGGTAGGTAGATAGGTAGGTAGGTAGGTAGGTAGATAGAGTAGGTAGATAGGTAGGTAGAGTAGGTAGGTAGATAGATAGATAGGTAGGTAGGTAGGTAGGTAGGTAGGTAGGTAGGTAGGTAGGTAGGTAGGTAGGTAGGTAGGTAGGTAGGTGGGCGGGTGGGTGGGTGGGCGGGCAGGCAGGTGGATGGGCAGGCGGGTGGATGGACGGACAGACAGAAAGACAGACAGATAGATAGACAATTACTACAGATTAATTGATGTGTCACTTGCTGCCCTCACAATTTTACCCAGACCACTTAATGAAAGTATATTAATAACTTTTAGATTAGAGAGTATCCACTCAGTGAATAATATTTCTGTAGTGTAATTTTCACTATATTACTCTCACACAAAGTAGAGACTGGTTTCTATTGCTTTTAACACCTTGTGAAGGGGGTGTGATTGTAAACATATGACCAAAGACATGTGGAAAAGATGTATGGTGAAGATATGTTTAAGAGATTGTGATCTGGGCCAACTGATGAGTGCTGGTTCAGCATGAAATGTGCATCTTGGGAGACCATAAATATTTTCTACATCTTTGGTCATAGGTTTATGATTACACCCTTTCACAAAGTGTTAAAATCATATAGAAACCAGTCCCTACCTTGTATGAAAACAGTGAAGTAAAAATTACACTTAGTCTAAAGCAGTGGTCTTCAATCTTTTCACATCTGCGGATTGGCAAAAATAAGGATAAGATTTCGCAGACCGGCAAAAATAGGGATAAGATTTCGTAGAGCAACAGAAGTCTACAGATAAATTTTCTTAAAGATTTAAACTGCTTAGTCTTAGATGAGCATAATTGTTATAACTGACCAAAACAACCCAGTAGTTACTGTGTATTGTAATGGTGTTGATTACCTTCATATGCTGAAAACTTTTTCTCGAATTGCACAGTCATACAGCTACAGAAAACAGTACAATAATAATCATTCTCATTAATGTGCTTGCATTTCTACATTTATTATTTCATTGTTAAAACATGCAAGAATAAAATGTTATTCACCTGAATGTTGGGAAATATCACAGCTAATGTAATTACATGACAATGATTAAGATAAATGTAATATCTGTATTTAATGTTAAATATACAAGATGAAGTTATATATATATATATATGGAGTTTATACAATAAAAAACTTTCTTTTTTAATTTTGAATCTGGTGTTTTTTTAATCTCATTTTTACCCAATTAAAAAAAAGAAACAGAATGAAAAGTTGTTTTGGAAAAGTGTCACATACAAATAAAACAATCATTATAAAGATGTCATTTTGCTAAAAAAAAAAAAAAAAAAAGAAAGATTGCATTTTCAGATAAATTCCTTTGATTATTATTTAGTAATTATAATATTATTTAATAATTTAAATAAAATTATAATTTATAATTAATTTTATTTAAGCAATTGCGATGAAAAAATAAATAAAATTGTTTGTACTAATTAAAAGTTTAAAATCTTATTATTTTGTTATTACAAACTTTCCTGCCAGTCTAGCATGGACTGGAGAAAACTTTTGTGGACCGGCATCAGTCTGTGGACCAAGGGTTGAAGACCGCTGGTCTAAAGAAAGACTAACAAAAATTATTAATATACTTTCATCAAGTGGTTTGTATCATTGTTGTAAGGGCGGTAAGTTCGATACTTTTCAATTACACTGTAGTGATTGGCTTTCTATATATACTGGGTCTTCTGATAAATGCTGGTTCTGTATAAAATGTGTCTTTGGGATCCTACATCTCTTTCACGACTTTGTTCATATGTTTATGATTCCATCTCTTCACAATATGTTAAAAGTGGATAGAAAATAGTCCATACCTTGCGTAACAGTGGTGTCATGAAAATTACCCTACAGAAATATTATTCACTAAATGAATAAACTCTAATCTAATGAATGTCTAATAAAAGTTATTAATGCTCTTATCCATGACATGATAATTCAGCATATTGCATACATTACTTCAGGCTTTTGAATTCTACATAAAGGCAAAAGACAGAAACACATCTGGAAATAGGCATTCAAATGCTAAATGCATTACCATCTTGAAATCATTAATTATAAAGACTTGTGAAAAATAGAAATAGAATTAGAGTTGCCCTGGTTTATCACATATTGTGGAAGCTAAAGAATCAAGTAATTCGCTATTGTTAACATTCCTAGCCAAAGAGGGGCACTGTTTAAAGTAGGCAGAAAAATCAGGTTATAAAATATAGTAACTGATCTAAGGTTAGATCTTTATAACTGTTCAAGCAGCTTTTAGTTTGGCTTTAAAACCTTGGTGTATTTGAATGAATAACAAAATGGAGTTAAAGATTGTTGTGAGATGCATGATTTTATTACTTCCAACTTTCATTAACTGATAATCATTCATTACCCAAGCTTATTATAGGTGGCAGCAAAGTAGAGACCTGATTTTGAAATATCTTAATTTATCACTCTTTCAGGATAAAATGATTTTACAATTACATTCTAGTTAACAAATTATTTCACTTCTGCCATTAAAAGAATCTTTAGTATTATTTATTATGATCTCATGTGTGTGTAAGGTAAACAATATCTCGGTGCTATTATTTTGTATTGGTGTGTGATTGATATTCATCTGACCAATCCAAATTAACCCATCTGCTTTATTTTGTAACTTGGAAATAGTTTTGACCATATATTTGCTGACCACTACTAGATTGACCATGAGTTGGATACTGTAGCTAGAAGGTAACTATCTGGTATTGGTTGACAAAAAGATATCAAGCTATTAGTATCTAAAAAGTAAAGAATCCAGTTTAATCTGGATTGGGTTGATAAGTTTTAAGAATTGACTTGTAAAAGTATAATAAAATTGTAATATGATGGAGCTTTCGGTACTAGTAAGAGAGGTGTTATGGTTCTACTGGTATTGAATCCATGAGTGGCCATCTATAAATGTAGGCAAGCACATATGCATGTGCAAAATGATAATAAGGAATGCTAAAGACGTTATTTAAAATAACATAATTGATGAAAGAAATGTTTTGTATGAATGAATATATCCATAGTGGAGGAATCTGGCTTAATTTTGTACTGCATTGTATCTAATAACCATTTGATTTTTGAACATGCTATTTGCTTAAACATTTGGTTTATTTGGAAAGCTGCTATTCTAATGGCATATTCATTAATTCCATAACTTTAATTTTACTTTTGCTATCAAACCTGAAAGAAATCACTGACAATTTAATGTTTCAAGAATATCTTCTAATTATTATGAAATATATAAATGTAATTGTGTAACATTCATTCAAAATATATGGTATTTTATCAAACCCTATTGAAAATGGTAATGTGATGTGATGTGATGTATTATGGCTTCTCCATACAGTAATGCCACCTAGTGCAGGTTCTAGACTAGTTTATAGCTTGTGGCTTTCATCAGTGAGGAATCGTGGATTTGAAAGCACTGCAACTAGATTTTAGAATTCAATGCAAATCTCCAAGTTCTCAGATCCATGGCTCCTCATTGATGAAAGACATAAGCTAGAAACTATTTTGGGAATATTGGAATAAATAAACATTTCATAGGGATTTTATGTACCAACATTTTTGCATTCATTGATTACTAAGGCTTGCACTGGGTGGCACTACTGTATGGAGAGTTTGGTAATGTTTTAACAGCTTGTGTAAGCATAGGAAATGGTGATCATGTGATTATTGAAAATCTAATTTTTTGTTGCAGATGGATACTTAATCAATGTCAAACATTCAGAGACACTGCATTCTTTTGAGAAACCCTGAGTATTAAATTCAGTTGTATTCCTATCTTTTTATTTGAGAATTTACCATTGCAAGCATCATAAACTTGTATCAAAAGATGTAAATGGTCAATTTGCAACAAAAAGAAAATTAAAAGTTTATTTCATAAGTTATCCAAAGAGAAAGATTATATTATAAAATATATAGTAAAAATACATTAGAAAATGAACATGGTGGAGACAATTTCTCTTCATTTTAAAATCATTGTAACATATAATAATTTATACCTGATTTGAATAATAATATTTATCTGAGTTGTCTTCTCTATAAAAAATCAGAGTAAATATATATAAATGATCATTTTATGTTTGCTTTCATATTTTGAAAAAAGAGACTGGTGTATTGATGTTATTAACAATGTTTGGAAAGATATCTTTAATTGGTTTACAGTTTATTTCTGACCTAGGGACAATCTCTAATTTAATAAATAATTAATATAAAGTTGTAATTATAAATTTATTAAATGCACATTGATTATGTAAGTAATATTTACTAAGGCTATAACCTCGATAATATGCGTGTAAAAATGCGATAGTAGGGACCTCTACAGATGTTTTAACCACAAGCTTACGCTATGGAAGAAAAGAGGGGAATCCTTCTTTACTTCAACCTACTTTCTATTTAAATAGGTGAAGCTGAAGCAGTTAGATCTTTGAGCGTGAAGCTATTCGATACTTCACTGATTAAGTCCACATTTCTTATTACACATTAATACTCGCAAAATCTTTCGATTTACGAGTCAATGGAAAGATTTTATAGTTAGAAATCTATTAAAGTAATTTAAAGTTGTAATTATAAATTTATTAAACGCACATTGATTACGTAAGTAATATTTACTGTGGCTATAACCTCGATAATATGCATGTAAAAATGCGATAGTAGGGACCTCTACAGGTGTTTTAACCAGCTTAAGGTGTTTTAACCACAAGCTGGTTAAAACACCTGTACAGGTGTTTTAATTAGCTGGTTAAAACACCTGTAGAGGTCCCTACTATCGCATTTTTACATGCATATTATCGAGGTTATAGCCTCAGTAAATATTGCTTAAATAATTAATAATAATCATGGATATGTTTATCTAGGTTGGTTTATATCAAAGTTGTGAGTTGAGCTATATTGACACTTGTGAATCATAATGTAACAATTTACTATTGATAAATACTGAACAAATGATTAAAAAAATATATAAGAAATTGTGACCTGTCAACTGATGAGTACTGGTTCAGTACAAAATGCATCTTGGGTAGGTGGGGGGTATTTGTCTTGCCATGTGCTTTTATTTATAAGGTTCAAAAATGTGTGAAGGGATGAAGATTGTTAGGTGTATCTTATAAAAGGTAACTATTATATTTCTTTACATTACAAGTTAGGTTATTTTTGGTTAATATTTTTGATTTAAATATTTTTGCTTTGATTGATTTTCACTTTTTAAAATTTGTTAACAAATTTGATTCTAGGTATTAAATTAAATTTTTTAATCATAGCAAATCACTATAAGTATTTATTGTTTTATGTAAGGATTATGTCTATTCTTAAAGGCAATACTTTATTTTAAAGGTAGTTAATTAGAATAATTTTCAGGTGAGCATTTCTCCCTCTTGGCTTTCCTGAGGAAAAAAGAAAGGATAAAAAAATCTCTCTCTACCTAATTGTCATGAAACACTTGTACTCCTCCCCCTTCCACTTGGTGGCAGTATTTACCTTTAATACATTTGATCTAATAATCTGACTATCCATATACTGATATAAAACGGTATATATATTTTTTTTCTTTTTAGCTTTAGTCTTTTTATAATAAAAAATTCTTGCCGTGTATTATTTTAAGTTTTCCAAATCCTATTAATTCCAAGCATTGGACCAAGAAATTAAATATCATGGTTGCCAAAGAAGCAAGGTCACTTAGCCTTATCTTATAATTTTGCTTAAATTTAAATTGATGAGATCTACTTATACAAAGTTATTTAGAGTCTTGAATGTTTTTGTTTTAAGTGCTATTATTATTATTTTTTTTACAAAAAAAAAAAAGATAATAAATAGGTTGAAAGCGAGTTTATATTTTTAGGTTTACAGTTTAATTAAATGCAGCATCTTGAAAAAACATTTGTGAAGCAATTTAACATTTTGAATACTTACAAAATAGCATTATGTTTCATTATAAAAACCTTAAGCATCTTTCCAATTAACTAAATAATGTAAAATGAAAGTCACTTTACGACAGGAATGCTTTGAGGTGCCATTCCTTTTAAATATTTGTACCTTTGTCTACTCTTCACTTTTTTATTTGAAGAATTGGCAGTTAATTGAAACATTTTGATTTACAAATGAACTGTTAAAAAGTTTCAAATATTTTTCTATCCTCCATTTTTTTTAAACCAGGCTTAAAATATAAATACTGTAATTATGTATTTAGAATAAATTATTATTTTATTTCTTTTTCTCGTTTTAAAACTATGTAACAAAGGTAAATAAAAAAAAACTGAAAGAAAGAATAAGAGGGTTCATTTATCTAGTTGTTTTTTGTTTTTTGTTTTTAAATTTGTTACATTTTTATATTAATAACTTCAGTTAATAAAAAAAAAAATATTAATAAATAAAGTGGACATTTTATAGAAATTAATGAAGTTGTTTTTCTTTAAAATAACACTAATAAAAAACCAACAACATTGGAAATATTAAATACCATTGCTTCTTTCAGCCTTTTTGTTTTAGACATTTATTGTAGGCCCCTGAAATTGTATAATTAAATGAAAAAAACATGTTCAGCCTTGGTATACCAGTAATTACACAAGTATCCTACAAAGTATGTCAAATGATCTATTTCAAAATAAGATGTATGACTCAAAGAATCTTTAAATGCATTGTAAATAAAAATAATAACATTCACATTAATGATTGGGAGTTTCTAAAAAGTTTGAGCGTCATCGGAAGTGAGAGCTAGGCTGCAACTCATGCAATTTGACATCGTCAGAGTCTTCTATTCTCTCATCGTATGAAATTTATTAAAGCAAAGTGCATTGTGCTCAAGTCATAAGCATTTGATCATCATCAATAATAACTAGACATTGTTTTCCATTGAACTTATAATAAAAATCATAATGGGGTCTCATGTTCAAGATTCATTATGAATCGGGGATCTCTATTATGAGAAATACATATGCCCACACATCTATTATATATATATTTGAAAAAATGTGGGGGAATTTGTGACTTAAAAGATATCATTTCATTCAAATTGACCATATGTCATGCTTTATTTAGGGCAGTGATACCACATCAGCTTCTGAAGCCCAAAGCCTTTGAATTGAAGATTCTGGTTTGGCACTTCCGATACACCCATTTTGTACTAATTCCCTAACAATAAAGTCATTTGATTTTCTTATTTTTACAGATTATATTCATTACAATTGTAATTAATTGGGTCCTAACTTGATTGTAATCATGTAGAAAATATGCACACATTACTATGATTATAAACTGAAGAAATTTCAGAATCTTGTAAAGCCCACGATAAGTGACCACAAGTTAACATTGCAAGAATATAGGTTAAGAGAGATAAAATTGGAGTGTCATGATTTGAATTTTTGAGACTCTAGGCTAATTTCAAAAATGACTCTTTAATATTTGAAACATATTCTCAACACTGTTTGGAATATTGTACATAAAACAAAAAGTTCTAAGAGCCAGGCAGCATCACACATTACCTTGTTTTCCTTCATGATAGGCACATCACCATATATATTCACACAAGTTTGTTGTGGTTTATCAAATAAAATTTATGTAAACTTTATATAATTATATATATAATATCTAACACTAAAAGTTAAACTAGTCAATAGAAAAAAATACATTAGATGGAATTTAAAATTAAAAAACTATCAAATGCAACACAAATATATATATATATTAAATAAATTTACATAATGGTTGTGAATATTGGTTTTTATGTTTTGGCAAGTTTTTTAATTTTGAATTTGGTGTGATGTATTTAAATAATTGTATATATATAGAAGAAAGGATTGGCCCAGAATAATAATAGGACTTAAGAATCCTTCATTCATTATTGTTTGCATTGAAGATTACATTTTAAAAGTTATTATTATTAGATACCAATAATATGATGTTTAAACAATTCACAACAAAGCAAAACTCTCCATATAGTAGTGCCATCTTGTGCTAACAAGATCAATCAATGGATGCCAGAAGGCTTGTGCATAAAATCCCTATCTAGTGCCGACTCATCCAATTTCCCCAGACTAGTTTCTGGCTTGTGGCCTTCATCAGTGAGGATCCTTGGATCTGAGAGCACTGCACCTAGATCTTAGGATCTAATGCAACCCTCCAGCACCCACCTTTTAACTCTATTTAACTACAAAACTATGAGAATGAAATTGATAACACAATTAATATTTTCAATCCAAGCTCAATAGCTTATATAGTCATATGGGTCTGAACTCAATTCAGCACCCATACATTTTGATGTCTTTGGCTCTTTAACAACCATAGCCACCACTATCCTATTAGGCAGGATTGGTGTTAAACCACTAAACATCACATGATCACTATCTCATACTAGCACATAATTGTTATTAAACAATTCACAACGAAGCAAAACTCTCCATATAGTAGTGCCATCTTGTGCTAGTATGAGATAGTGATCATGTAATATGATGTTTGCAATCATAAACATTTAATCTAGTCATGGAATTTTAAAATACTTTAAATGATTACATTTCAATGTTAAGGTTTGTCAATAATATTGTCCTTTTATATATTAAATTTAAAATAATCAATTTAAAACAAAAATGAAACAGACAACTCACTATAAATACAAAATTTATTTAATACATCAATCCCGATTTTATTCACTATCGGATACTTTATCAAAATGTTTCTTTTTACAAAATCGCATGACCAGCTCTACTATAACTCCACCCAACGGATATTATTTACATTACATTACAATGAATATATTTATTAATTATATTTATTGCAATGGATGTAAATAATGGCCATTAGATGCAGTTGCTGTAGAATAGCTGGTCATATGATTTTGTAAAAAGAAACATCTTGACAAGGTTTCAATAAGAGACGAAATCGGGATTGATATACTAAATAATTTTTTTTATTTATAATGAGTTGTCTGTTTCAATTTTATTTTGCATGGATTTTTTTTAGATTTTAATGTAATGTAATGTATAAGAAGTAGTTTATGCCTGCTTTCTTTTTTATAGTTTGAAATAATGTTATATTGTTATTATTATAAGTATAATGAGAATTGTCAAGCATTGGTGGTCGAGAGGCCAGCAACTGCTGCTTTACAAGTAGTTGTCCTGGGTTAGCGGGTTTGCTTCCCAGCTAAGCCTATGACACATGAGAAAAAAAAAGTATAATGAGAATTACTAATGTCATTCTGTATTGCTATTATTCAATGTACATATTAATAATAAGATATTAACATAAAAATAATAAAATATGTAGAAGCCTTTTCTAAAGAAATAATAGAGAAAGAAAAATAAAACCAATATAAATATTGATATAAAAGAGAACGTATAGTCATTATATGAAAACTATTTTAAGAATATAAAGTCTTTTTTCATGGAGGATACTTATATATATATATATTCAAGCTTGTATCTCAGGGGCTGAATAATATTTTAAATCAGGTGACTGGAGAGAGCAAGAGAGATTGTGTAACATGATTTTCGAAAAATATACCATTTACATAAGAATCCAGTAGTTTTGAATTGGCTGTTTGTACATAGTGTTGCTATTAAAGTGTCCAAGATTAATTCAACTAGAAAATGGAGTATTAAAATGTGGTATAAAGATTCATTTCTGCTAATGGATAGTTGTATTAGATTTTATTCTTTCATATATACAATTTCTGACTTTACCCCTGAAGTTACCAACATTAAGCAAGTGGTTCATCAGTTTTAGACATTGATAATCCAACTATAATTTCTTACATACAATTTGATAGTCCCTTTAAATTCATTGAGATTTGACAGTTTTTTAATAGTGTGTCAAACTGATATCTATTTTATATTACATATTTCCACCATTTTGTTAGGGTTCTGTCTTTTGTTAATGCATATATATTCTGTGTAGGTTCATATGATTTCCATTTTTTTGTTACTTGGTATTTCTAATATGACAAATATTCTTTTTGTTTTTAACTCATCACTTTTTTAGAAACACATTATTTGTTGTTCATTTTGTTTGATTTACAATTACACATTTATATAACTGTTTATAATTGTTATGATAGTAAAACATGTACTTCATGTTTAAGCAAAAATTCAAGAGGGCATGTTGTTGGGAATAAGGATTGGTATCTATTCAAATGTTAATCAAATCAAGGGTAGTGATAATATGTTCCGCCCAATAAAATAGATCGGTGATAATATGGAAGTAGTTAAAATGTAGTTAGTCACAGATATATAAATATGTCGTTACAGTTGACTTGATTCTTCTGACAAGAAATGAGTCACTGTTAGTAGTGTAGTCATCTGGTTTTAAGAATGATAGTGTATAAATTTGTGGAAATATGGTTGAAGCAGATTTCAATTTTTAAACACACCTCATCTTTTCAATTCTATCACAACTAACCATCAATGTATAAAACTCTGGACTAGCCTCTCTCATTATATATATATATATATATATTGCTGACAAATGTCACTGGTAATGTGATCTAGAGGCATCTGGATTTTGTCAATTTTGTTGATAATTTGATATATTATATATATATATCATAAATTATACACACGTGTATGTGTTATACAGAGAAGAAACATTTGATAATAATAATTATCTGAGCATGCATTAAGTATTGTGCACCAGACTCATGGTGAACTAACTAACCAATCAATTAATATTCCAATGCATGATCGGTGGAATACTAGTGTTTATTCGATTGAAAATGTTATTAGACTTGACAATAAACCAGGCATCTTTTATCTTCCTCTTTCTATCATTAGATTCATTGCAGACAGCATTAATTATTTGAGGGTAAATATCATGTCCAGCATTTCTCTCATGATTGGACAAAGCAGAATTAACTTGAGAGTTCACTGTAGATTTTTTATATTGGTACATGGGTTGTCAAAAATGGGGCAATATACTAACCTTTGTCTTATCAAACATGAACTCAGCTATTTGTTACCATTATCAAATATATACTCTCTGGATAACACATAGATGTACTAGTGTGTATAACTTATAGTATAAACAGAAATATTGATTTAATATTTATATATAAATGCAATCTGATTTTAAAGCTTACATTTATTTGTGGTTAAATAAACATTTTTATTAATATTTAAACTTTCACAATATGAGAATAACATCTCAAGTTATAGTAATATATAGTAAGGCTATAACCTTAAGACCATACACCTGAAAAACGACAGTAGGGACTTTTACAAATCTTAACACAAGATTTATTTAAAAGACGAGATTTGTAGAGGTACCCTACTGTCCTTTTCAGGCACACGGTCTTAAGATTATAGCCTTAATATATATATTACTTTATGTAATGAGTATACAACGAGTATGTGCTTTACAAATTTAATTATTACATCTCAACTTATGTAAAGTTGTGTTGGTGTTGCATTAATAATTTGAAGTTTTAAAATAAACAGTCGCATCTATAATATATATAATAATAAATGATTATAACATTAAATATATGTCATTGAAATGGAAGTAACTAATTTTTATTGATTTATGTAATTACAAAAAAATGGAATGACACCGGTCTATTGTTTAGCGCAAATGTTATATAAGCTTAGTTTTAGACATAGTTTTAAACTATATGATGAATATTGTCTTTTATTTTAATTTATGCACAGACTCAATGATCTGCTATCGCCATTGATCTACTCAGATCATTTAGTCTGCCCGTAAATTAAAATAATAGGCAGCATTTACCCTGTAGTTTGAAACTACGTCAAAAAACCAAGCTTATATAATAATAGAGATGAAAGATAGATTGGTATTATTCTATCTTTTCGCAGTTGTTGATGTTTCATAACTTAGTGGGAAGAAGTCACTTCTGTTTCAATTATATATATATAAATAATAAATGTAATAGTGCTACAAGGCTAAATAAGTTTATAAGTAACAATTAGAAATCAGTCAACACTTTATTGTTAAAAGGAGGTTGCCTTGACAACAGTTTGAGATTGCTGACTGTTATCTATATTGGGATTATCTAAGTGTTGACTGGTTTCTAATGGTTATATATGTATAAATATTAGATTATTAACTGTGATGATAACATTTTTTCTTGGCTATAGTATTCTATTGTCTGAAACTCTACTTCCTTAAACAGAGAACTTAATTTAGTCTTGCATTGGTGGTCGAGAGGTCAGCGCAACTGCCTTGCACTTGCAGGCAGTTGCCCGGGTTGCAGGTTCGCGTCCTGGCTGATGCTATGACACTTAAAAAAAAAAAACTTACATAACAATTGTTTACAATAAAAGTTAATTTTAAAGAAAAGTTATGTCACATAAATATTACAGTATTCAATATGAGTACAGCTGTGTACTTGCTATTATTATAGATTTGGATTTTTTAAAAGATTATTTTTAATATAATATGGTTTTATATTCAGGGTTATTGCCTATGACCAGAATTTATAGTTATTTTTAAGAGTTAGATTGAATTGGTTATTACATTTTAAGCACTTTATTTATAATAATCTTTTAATGTTTAATTTTTCCCTCTACAGCTAGCTCAAAAATAATTATAGCTTGTTCAAAAGCTAATGTTTTTTAGTTCAATTTTCTGTAGAAAAGAAAGGAAAACGAACCGTTATTCTTTATCTACTTCACTGCTATTCAAATATTGTTTGATTATCTTTCCAAAGGACCTTATAATAGATAAATTAAGCAATAACAATTTCAAAGATTTAATTTATCCAGCATGAAAAATGTTTCATTTGAGTATGGACTACTTAGTAGTATCTCATGCACAAATGAAAGCTAAATAAACAGAAATTATTATGGTATTCATGGTAATTTCAAGGAAATTAAGTCATATATTACACAACTTATTTAATAAGCTTGTATTACAAATGTTATATAAATGATCATGCCAATAGCTCTTAACAAGCTTTTCAGAATATTCCTATCCTCAGACCAGTTTCTAGCTCTGGTTTTTATCAGTGAGGTGCTAGGATATTCAAGCATTAGATTTAAAATGCCAGATCAAACCTAGCACTTTATATAATGGTACAGAGTTAGAAATTGGTCTGAGGATAGGGATATTCTGAAAAGCTTGTTAAGAGCTATAGGCATGCCCATTATATAACATAAGTATTGGTAGTAGTATGAATAGTATTACCAGCAGTTCTCTTTGATTTGCTTTCTCCTTAATAGTAGGCTGGTTGTAAGTTTAGATCTGATGCTACTATAATATACAGTTTCTAAAAACTTAAAAATCATTTTACTGAATCCAAATTATAATAATTGGAAAACAATAGTATTCAGTGATCACTCATGCTTGGTTATTACCCTAACATAATATAAAATATTCAAATCATATTCCCACCCTTATGATATTTCAGCAACGCCCTCTATGAATAAATATAGTCTGAACTTAAACAACCGATTCAAATGGATACCATAAAGTTTGGGTGGGTGATTTCAATATTGTCTATTTAATTTTCAGTTAGTTATATGCACTGGAATATTTATTCAACTAACATATTTTAGCCTTTTAACACTAGAAGCTATATCATAAATTTTAATATGACTTTTTTATTATAAAACCTCTAACCAGAGAAAAATTTGTTTATATTCAACTATCCTAATTAATTATAACTCGAATATTTTTTGTTGTTTTTGCAAATTTTCAGTCGGCATTAAATTTAAAAATAAGATGTCTTTCTCCAAATTCAAATAATGTGTTATACAATATGGTATGATTTTACCCAAGATTTTTCTTCACTTCATTACTGGTTTATTTCAGTGTTGATAATTTAAGCCTATGTGAAAGAGCGCCGGTCTCTCTTTTAAAAGAGTTCAGTAAACTAATGTTTGTTTTTATTCCGACAGCCTTTAAATATGTTTTTTTTTTTTTTTTGAAGATTTGACGAATAAAAATATTTAACTGTTTCAGTTTTGCCTATCTAATTTCCACGCAAAAAAAAGTATATGCGGGCTCACATATTGAGGCTTACCCCCCCCCCCCATTCCTTCCGAAATCATTCCATCGTTTCAGAAGTAAGGTTTCATAAATACTGAACTTGCAAAATATAAACTTTTTATATCTAAAAATGTGTAGCTTGTGTTATATATAGTATTTATTAAATTTCTCTTTACGTATTGCTTTAAATTTACAATATTACGTTTCTTTTATTCGTTTTTTTTTACCATCGAGTTCATTATTATAAAGTTAATCCTGCCATCTATTATTGATAGATAAAACTAAAATTAAATTTCTGAGTAATGATTTATCATTACTTTTAATTTTTGATAATTTTACTTTTAATTTATTATCAAATCAGCGAAATCGTCATTGAAATTTAATGCAATCTTCCGGCTTTACAAATTTCATACATATATGTATATATTTGGAGGCACACTGAATAAATTCGTTCATTTTAGTCTATATTTAAATTTTAAATTGAACTGCTCAATAGTGACCATTCGAGAGCTAATGTTTTTTAAGTCAATTCACCGCTGTAAATAATAATTTGTTCAAATGAATGAAACGGTTATACTTTTATTCGTCACTTTGATGGTTGAATGTCACTTGACTCCTGAGCCACTCTGTTTTGCATCTTTTTTCAAAGGAGGAAACATAAACATAAAGATATACACAAATACTTAGTCTGCCAAATGCTTTGTTAGTGAGAATTTAACAACTTTTTATTTTACCCTCTAATTAAAAAAAAAAAACAAAACTATTTACTGACCAATTTTGGGTGATGTTTGGGATGATTAAGGGGCAGCTATTGGAAAGAAACATCTTAGCACTGTTTAGAATTTGGGAAATTTTCAAGTGTTATCATTAATTTAAAGGCCGTGGACATGTAAAACAGATGTGTGTGCCACCATTCCACAGCTCTTTCTTATGCACTTTTACATTTGAGGAAGAAAAAAACAAAAGTAGGGAAAAGTGCTGTCACATATGATAATATTCTATTCATAGCAATAGTTGGACAATCTGCTAGTAATTAGACACAAGAACTCTTCTCTCTGATTGAAAGTTATTTGTTCCACTGCAAATGTCTTCTTTTTTTCTGACACTGTAATATTTTGATTTGTTATGAAGATTTTAATAATCCTGAAAAATGAAAAAAATGTTTTTCTTTTCTGTTCAGGCATTTATCTCTTTGGTAATTGTTTTCAAAGACATTTTTAACCCCCCCCCCTCCTTTTAAACTAAAGCGTTTTTAGAGTTTGTTATCTTTGGGATTGTCATGGCATATGATGAGAGATAAGAAACAATTCGTAATGAGATAAGTTAGAGTGAAAAATGAGTTGTAGACATCTGAACTGCTCTTGCTAAAAAATATACTGTGTAAGATACATTTGAGATTGTTTGTTATAAAAAGATTTATTATTCCTTTTTATTCTTAAATAAAAGTGATACTAATAAGATATAAAGAGTTATATTTTTTTTTGATCTATTCATAAAATAATAATACATCCACCAAAATTATTTGCAAATTATTTTACTATTTAAGAATAGCATGTAAAAACGGATTTTGAATAGCCCACCCCGGAACAAAGTCTTTTATAACAATCCTTCATAGAGGAAGAGTGAGAGCTAAGAATTGCCAATTTTAAATTATGACCCATTGCTACACACTAGCAGGAAAAAAATTGCTGGACATCCATTTACTGATCAATATTGAATAGTTAGGTGAGATGGCTATATGAAAGAAAATTGTCAACCTTATTGACAAAATTTTCCAACTGTACTTCAGCCTGAATTCATATTCTTATTATAGGTATGGCAAGAGAGTATTACCAATGCCCCAAAAGGTGTTCTGTTTGAAAATATCAATGCATCACAGTAATACAATATTATGAAGCTCATCTAAAACCTTTCCAATGATTCAATAGTTTTGGGCAATACTGGAGAAGTTAGCACTACTCACTAATTATATTTTTCCATCAGTGAAAAAGGACATAATATCCATTTTGCGACCAATATTAAATAAATAAATAAGACTATGTTAACTATATACCTGACTGTTTGAAAAGAAAAAAATGAAATTAATTTGTTTTTAAATTGCAATTTTTTTTTACTTTAATTACAAGTCTTAATTCTTAATCATTGGAATGTCAGAATAATATATTAAAAACAATTCGGAACTCAATATAATTAGATATATGCAAGGGTATAAAATATCAGCCACTTTCCCCAGTGTTATGTTTTTTCGGCAACACTATCTTGTAAATAAAGATTGTCTGAATTTCAAGCAGTGTAACCCAGAGGTTACCTTTTGATCATGATGTTTGAAATTCCAACTTTTAGAGACCTCTTGGTCATGTTGTTTCAAATCCAGACTCTACTGTTATTCACAAAGTCAGAATTAACATAACATTGGGAGAGGGGAGTGATTGACATTTAATATTTGAATTTTCAGCTAGCGATATGCACTGAGTTTATGTAAATACATCTATTTTCCATATCAAGTATTACTTTTTTAAAGTTGTAATTCATTACCATTGATTTTGATTACTTTATTATAAAGTCGTACTAACCCTACCCCTGACAAGAGGCAAGTCAAAAAAGATAGGATTGGACTTTTGACTGACTTTTCAAAATCTGCATGGGGATAAGAGTAGTGTTAAGTGGTGAGAAACACATTGTCTGCATGGATTAGTAGAAATGGTGGACATAAGGGCTTAATATTGTTGGATCAAAGCTCAGCTCTAGGGACTTGTAACTGACTCTGTGCTAGAAATTTCAGAACTGATTCTTAATTAAGGAACGTTAAATAAAAAAATGTATTAACACTAATTGAAAGGTGCTGCTAAAAGCGCATTTTGCTATTATGGTGCTTGAACATCATATGTTAACCATACAGTTACTTACTACCTAAGCATTGGAGATTGATAATTGATCACCATTGGTATATTAACAATTTGACTCACAGTAATTTTAAATTTAAATAGTGCACCAAAAAGTAGTAAGTGGTTATAAGAACATTGGACCTTCAATGGCAAGTCTTGTCAGTCAAAATCTTTATCAAAGACAAATCTGAAGAAGAAAAATTTTGAATTTTGGATAATAAGAGATCTTTTATACCCTGTTTTCTTATGAAAGAAGTGATAACACTAAATTAGTTTGTAGTGATGAAATTTGGGATTATTTTATTATAGATTATTACCTGGTTATTGCAAATATGCAGGTAATTTGATTTCTTGAAGAGATTCTGTATGTAGTTTATATGCAGATTCATACCATAAAGGTGTTCTATTATGATTGCCACTCCTGAATTGATGCATAAAAAATTTTGGAAATATCAAAATAGATTTTTGCTATCAGATAAGTCACTTAAGTCTGATCAAAAATTTGGAAGTTTCTTTTCAAAATCAAATTCTCTGGATTGTTAGCTGTGTATTACATTCAACATAGAAAGTTAAGCTATGAATCAGATTTTATATAGTAAATAACTTTCATAAAAGCAGTTTGGGTTTAATATATTCATTAATAAGCAATTCACTGCCACTCTACCCTACAGATGCCCATTTTATAGATGGCGAATCAATCTATTTTATGGAACAAATGAAGCTAAATACATTACTAGGATATCAATATTTAAAATACAGGCACTCTTCACATACCTGGAGCTTAATTGTAAATAAAGGGAGTTCAAATCCATTATATATACGATTAGGCTCCAGGTATGTGAAGAGTGCCTGTATTTCAAATATTTATACATTAAGCCTGTATCCTGTTCATCCTTCTTCTATGTATTTAAATGGATAAGGTCCTATACATAAGGGGTCATAATGACTTGAGATCAACATGGGCATAGCAATAATATTGGCATCAGCATGGAATTTGGGCTTTTCCCTCATCATATTTTCAATAGTGTGGATCGCTGAAGAGTTGGAGGTTGGAGTAGATTAAAGCCTGTCCATTAAAGTATGAAGATTTGTTATCTTAATATAAACTGAGCACTGATTATATATGTGTGGGAGATGATAATCGGACCAACTGATGAGTGCTGGTTTAGGACAAAATATGTATATTGGTGATTATTTATCTTTTCTACACATATGTGGTCATGTATATCAGTGGTATGAGATAGTATGGATAGTTGAAGGGTGCTTGAAAGTCCAAGTTCAATCCCTATATTACTAGGATATATTACAAACCAAATTCTAAAAAATTATTTTTAAATAAACCTGTAAATATGCCTACCTTTTTATGATATCAAATGCTACAGTACATCATTATTGACATAAGATATACTCGCACAACATGTTTCAGAGTGGGTTTTAAACCAATAAACATCACATGACCACCACCTCTTATGCTTGTGTATAACTGTTGTTAGTCTAATATATTTTTCATATTTTATAAGGATTTTGTTATCATCATCATCAACCACTATCAATCGACTGCAGGATGGTCCTTCCAAGTTTAATCCATCTTCTCCGATCTTTAGCTTCTCTTCTCCACGTCACCCCTGCACACTTTCTTATTTCATCCATCCATCTGACATGTGGTCTCTTTCTGGGTCTTTTACAATCTCATGGAATCTAGTTTAAAATTTCAATTGTCAATCTATTATCATCTCTTCTAGAAATATGTCCAGCCCAACTTCACCTGTTTGTTCTCTTACCCATACATTGTATTTTCGATCTCTTCTTGTTACTCCCAACATATATCTCTCCATACTTCTTTGAGTGATCTGAAGTCTCTGTATTGCTCTTCTATTAAGTGTCCAAGTCTCAGATTCATAAGTACGAACTAGTAAAACACATTTGTTGAAAACCTTCCTTTTCAAACACATAGGCATACTTATTTTTAGTATCAAGTTATTTCTACCAAAAGTACTCCAACCAAGTTTAATTCTATGATTAATTTCCTCCATTATGTTTCCATCTGTATTAATAATCTGACCGAGGTATTTGTAACTGTTAACTTCTTCTAATTCATCATAATCAATCTTTATTTTCATATTTTGAGCAAATCGATTAAACATTACTTTAGTCTTTTTAACATTTATCTTTAGTCCTACTTTCATCTGATAACTCCTGCAACATTTCCTGCAGCTCTGAAGCATTATTTGCAAAATTACATCATCTGCAAAATCTAAATGATTTAAATAATCTCCATTTACTTTCACTCCTTTAGTTTCCCATTTTAATCCACAAAATACTTCTTGCAGCACTGCTGTAAAAAGTTTTGAAGATATGGAGTCATCTCATCTTTCACCTTTCTCAATGTTGATATTCCCAGTATCATTATGTAATTTAATTGTTGCTGTTGCGTTTTTATAAATATTCTTTAAAATATGACAATATCCTGGATCTATACCTTGATGATCCAATGCTTTAATCACTGAAGAAATATTTATAGAATCAAATGCCTTTTCATAATCTACAAATCCAAAACGTCCTTTCTATAACTTCTCTCAATACCTGGATATGATCTACTGTACTAAAACTACTTTTAAATCCAGCTTGTTCTCTTGGTTGGTGGAAATCCAATGTTCTCTGTTATCATATAGTTCTTTAATCCATTTATTTGTGCTTTTAGCAGTAAAAAATATTATAATTTTTAAAATTATATTATTCATTTAGGGTATAATTATTTTAGCTATGAGCCAGAAAATGGTATCAGAAATTAAGGTAAAATTAGTGTTTATATACATCTATTACATCTATAATTAATTTACATTTATGCAAATATAATATTATTTATTAAAACAGTAGCATAGTCTCTAGACAGTAGTGCTACCTAGGGCAAGCCATAATAATCAATGGATGTTAGGAGATTTATGCATATACCTTAACTAGTGCTTACTCATCTAATATCCCCAAACTAGTTTCAAGCTTTTGGTCTTCATCGGTGAGGATCCTTGGATCTGAGAGAACCACATCTAGATCTTAGGATGCAATATTATTTAGTGACAAGTATTTTTATTATTACATAAATGTTGATTTTAGATTATATCAATAAAGAGTTCTGTAGTATATATGAAATTGAAAAGTGTTTGTATGCATATTCTGTTTATAAGCATGTTTTTAATAACATGGAGATAATATCATTATACGTTAACTTTGTTATAAAATGAAAACTTTTATTTATTTTATTTACTATTTTTGTGCACCATTTCCTCCATATTTTCAAATTTGATTTGCAATTGCATCTATCTGCAATTAAAAGAAAGGTAGATAAAATATAAAAGAATTAGACATTAAATATAGAGAATTTGAATACAGACTTTTAAGCACCCTTCAGCTATCCACACTATCTCATACCACTGATACACATAACCACACACATGTAGAAAAGATAAGTAATCACCAGTATTTGCATTTCGTGCTGACCAGCACTCATCAGTTGGTCCAGATTATCATCTTCCACATATAGACACAATCAGTGCTCAGTTCATATTAAGATAGCAAATCTTCATACTTTAATGGGCAGGTTTCAATCTACTCCAACCTCCAACTCCTCAGCCATCCATACCATTGAAAATCCGAAAGACCAAATTACATGCTTATGCCAATATTATTGTTATGCCCATATTGATCTCGAGTCAGTCTGACTTCTCATGTGTAGGACCATATCCATTTAAATACATAGAAGCAGGATGGGTAGGATGCAGGCTTAATGTGTAATATTTGAAATACATGCCTTCTTCATATACCTGGAGCTTAATTGTAAATATAGGAGATTTGAACACAGACTTACTATCCACACTATCTCATACCACCAATAAACATGACCACACACATGTGGGAAAAATAAATAATGACCAATATATTCATTTTGTGCTGAACCAGTACTCATCTGTTGGTCCAGATTATCATCTCCCACACACATATATATATAATCAGTGCTCAGTTTATATTAAGATAGCAAATCTTCATACTTTAATGGACAGGCTTCAATTTACTCCAACTTCCAACTCTTCAGCCATTTATACCATTGAAAATCTGATGATTAAAATCCCAAATCCATGGTGATGCCAATATTATTAATATTATTGATGCCAATATTGTTTTTATTAATTAGACATTAATAAAAAAAAAGTTATTTTTTTATATTTCAATTTTTTTTTCGTTTATAGTGCTATGGAGTATGTAAGCACACATATCTGTCTGTTATATACATATCCATAAAAAACTGCATATATAATGCAGTTTAATATTATCTGCAAATTTTAGTATACATGTCTCGGCATGCATTCGATGCAGTGGAAACAAAAATAATACTGCATTCAAAATTGTGAAGTAATTTTCAATTCATTATAAAAATATATTTATACTATCTAGACTATATAAGGAATTTATATTTTTCAAATAAATGGTTTTTGAAAAATGTAGTCATGTAGATTAATTTTTTATTTATTTACAATTAATTAACCATGGGTTTAGTGGTGGTTAGACACAAAATTTTGGAAAACATTCAAAATAATTAGCAAGTTGTTTAACAGAGAGATACGGTTTTATTTATTTTTAAATGGTAAAATAGATTAAATTTACTTGACATTTAAAATACAAATAAATTATTTACAGTTTAGCTATTACATTTAGGATAGTATAAATAAATAAAGTTAAATGTTATATTATAGTTTACTTAGTTACATTTACAAAAAAGGAAGTAGGAAATAATTTATTATCATTATAACATTATTAATGATAAAAAAATATGAATATCATAGATAAAAATTATATAATATACATATATATTAATAATTGTACATAATAAGCTCCTTTGGCACATGATTTTACGCCGTTATCAAATATTAAACAACTATTCGAATGTTTAATGATGATGAGATGAGATGAGATGAGAGGCACTATGACCTCTCCTTTTTCGGAATCTCTCAGCTACCATGTCCAGAGAAACCTGTTAGCCACTTTACCTTCCCTTTCTATCCCCCCCCCTAAGTTTTTCTTATATTCTTTTCTATCCTGCTCATTTCCACAATATAATCTTTGTCAACTCCATGGCCTTTATATCTAAATCCCCCTTATCTTTTTCCAACCCCAATATAAAAATCAAAAACCTACCTTCTATATAATCATTTTGTTTTTATTTATTTTCCCACAACTTCATTATTTGTGCCCTTTCCACTTGCAAGCATTTACATTCCGTTAACAGATGCCTAATATTTTCTATGCCTTCCTTACACAACTTGTAGGCTAAATCACCCACATTTTCCCATTTATGTGTATATTCCCTTATTGCTAAAGATCCTGTTCGAGCCTTAAATGGTAAACTACTGTCCTTCTATTATCATAAATTAACTTGCATCCAATATTATGTTTACTTCTATATATATTTAAACTCTTTTACTCTTTATACTAGTTCTTTATTTTTCCAATTCCCTATTCTTTATTAATGCATCTATTCTTCTATTCCATTTTTTGCAACTATTACACTCAACAATTCTCTTAGCACAATCATCCCACCTCTTTTGTATAAGTATATTGACATACATTTTTTTATCCAAATTTTCTGCATACTGTAACACTTTTCTTACCCATCTTGTTGCCTGCTCTTTACTCATGACCCAATTAACTACTATTTTGACTATTCTCTTATTATCGATAAACTGCAATCTACTGAACATTTTCATTTTGCTTTTTGCAACTCTCATATAAATACTTGACCATCCCATTTCTCCTTGAATTGCCTCCTTTGCCATCCACACATCTGCATGTAATGTATGTCTTCCTACTTCTCTGTACTTTTTCTAAATAATCTAACACCCCTTTACTTACACATAAGTGTTGTTACCATATATTAATCCTGGTAGCCACTCCCTTCCATATAATTCTAGCTACATCATATTTATTATATGAAAACACTGTTAATTTCTTTATCAGTCCCTGTCTTTTCTTTGCTTCATTTATCTTTTTTTTTCTTCCATTCAGCCAAGCAATTTCTCTGATTACTTAGAGGATTCCCAAATTGTTATATCTATTCACAACACTTAACTTTATATCCCCCATTAAAAATTCTTTGTCTTCTCTTTCTCCAGTATTAATCATCATTACTTTTGACTTTTCTTCACTAAATTTAATCCCCACCTCTTCACCCACCCTTGTGCATGTCCTCAGCATACCTTCCATTTCTTCCCTTTCTTCTGTGCATAAGACATCATCCACAAATAAAAGTATGATGACATAAGATAAACTAATTTTGCACACAGCGCCATCTACTGTTTAAAAATAGAAGTAAAAATAATAATAGTAGATGAAATAAAGCACAGAATAGGTATCTATTTATTCTCTGTTTTGTTGTGTTAATAATTCATTTGTTTCAACCTTCCTCAAATCTTTAACAATCTAGATTACTGTCTCATAATTTGACTTTGTTTTATTCATGTTTTTTTGCTTACTGTTATTATAATTGTTTTTACTTCTATTATTAAACAGTAGATGGTGCTCTGAGTCTAATAATAGTTTTTTTTTCCTCAGTGATGAAAGCTTTTATTCATCCAAACGACAAAATACACAACAGTTAAAAAGGTTTACAAAGGGATAATTACATGGCAAAATGAAATTCAAGTACAATATGGTGAAGGGGAATGGAATACATATGAAATGGGAAAGGGATATGGAAAGGGTGTGTAGTTCAGGCAAATAAGAGTTTTTGGTAAGAGCAATGTTGATAGGCTTGGTTGCCCTGATGGGTTGACAGGAGGATTTATTTGTGACAGGAATTTTGAAGGAATGGCTATATGTTAAGTTTTTAGAGGTTTCTGGGATGGATGGGGAGATTTCTGAGTTATGCTTAGATGCAGCAGACTGAATTTTTTTGTAGATGAGTAGTTGTAGTTTTCCCCGTTGTACTTGGAATAGCATCATGATTGGTCATGGTCTTTTTGATTTGTTTTTTACCTTTGATAGAGCAAACCACAGCCTGAAAGGAAGAAAGATCCAGAGGACAAGAAGATACAAGACTTTGAAATAAATTCTTTGGTGATGATGTTTTTATTTAAGACTTGTTTGAAATTCAGTTTGGATAAACTTTGGATAATTTTGAAGGTTTTACTTCATGCAGTTTAGATCTCTGCACATTTTCCCCACTAGGGGCAGCAGCCATCTTTAAACCGTTTGAAAGAATGAAAAGTAATATGAAGAAAAACAATTTTGAATTGGAAAAATTAAATATATTGATGTAAAAGCAAAAAAAAAAAAAAACCACTGGAAAACTTGTTATTAATAATTTTAGTTAAGTAATGAGAAAATTGAGTGAAATTCTAGGTGGTTAATTACCCCAGAGGAGGGGATGTATGAGAAGAAGGATTGTTAAAAATGGCCTAAATAACTGGAACAAAAGACAAAAAACTTTAAAAACAAGTTTTGAGCGACAGGGAACTTGGAGTAGGAGAACTAATTAAGATTCTAACAGGGAATAAAACACTTTAGGGTCCATGAAACAGTTGCACCATCCACCAAATAGGGGGGAAATGAGGTAGTTAAATGCTGATAAGCACAAGGTAGACATAAGGAAATTGTGTTAAAAATGTACTAAAACTAGTTTTAGTGAATGAAAGAGTACCTTAGCGTCAAAATAAGGCCTTTAAAGGGCCAAATAGATAAAAAAGGCATCTTTCGCTGCTGCAACATCAACTTTTCAGAGCCATTCTGTGCAAGCTGTGAGGAGGATGACCTTCCAGTAACAGCTCCATATAGGATCTAGAGTGTAAGAATAGTTTAATACTTAAAGTAGATGTTGACATTTAGCAACATAAAATTATTTGGCAAAAAAGGCTTTTTATGTATAATTATTAATATATAATTTTTATGTAATTAATATTTTTGTTATTTTTTATAATTTATATGAAAAAAAAAACACCAAATAGGTTTCATGTATTTCCATTTTTAAGTTTCAAAGATACTTTATTCATTGATGGAAAAGAAAAATATTGGTTACATTTGTTTACTTTTTTGCAATATTAATTAAATCATAAACACTAGATACAACAAATTAATTAAAAAATATATACCAGATGTTATTAATGAGCCACATGTGCCATGTTATAGCTTTGAGAATTGAGAGAGTCCTGACCAAGTTTCTATATTCCATTTTTGATGATATTGTAACATTGTGATCTATGTTGGTTTTAAATCATTTTTATTCTTTATGTCTTATGTTTTTTCATTTTTTTTAAAGTGGTAAGGCATAAAAGAGGTTTCTTGCATGTAATATTATATTTTGCCCTTTAATTAATTATTTAAGTCATCATTTGAAATTGACTGATGTTTTAAGTAAATTATTTTCC
Organism: Epiperipatus broadwayi; assembly: GCA_028023455.1. Lineage (NCBI taxonomy): Eukaryota > Metazoa > Onychophora > Udeonychophora > Euonychophora > Peripatidae > Epiperipatus > Epiperipatus broadwayi. The sequence continues at coordinate 1,635,934 of JAQFVV010012618.1, read as the reverse complement.
TTAGTTGTGTATATTATTTATATGTATATCATTTCAATTAACAATTTTTTAATAAGTTGACAAAGATTTAAATGAAAAATCCTTCTGGTATGAATAGGCCACTCGTTTGCCTTGCCATGCCTGTATCTTGGGTTTGAAACCAAGTGGACAAATGAATACTTTTTTAATAGGCTTGGAACTTTTTTTCACAGCTGGCTCATAGCCATTACAATTAACAATTCAATGGTGATCAGCAATTATGTTCTTAGAGAATAAAACTAGTATGGATAAAGTCTCATGCCCTCACTAATTGACAATTGGAAAACCTGATGAACATTTTTCTTCATTCGCCATTCATCTGCATGAATTTGTTGCAGAGGTGTTTATCCTGCAGTTGGTTAATTAGAGACTGTTTTTATATAAATGAACCTGAAATTGTAAGAAAAATTTGAACATATTAGCATTTATTCAAAAGTTTATTAAGAATATATGAACAATTGAAGAAAATATTTAGCATAAATAATCAAAAAAATTTTACTAGGGTAATGTCAAGCTGTAATTCTAAAGAGAAGGTAATCAACCATCCACACATGTGCCATAACTATAATATTCAATTAGCGATGTTAAAAATGAGTAAACTCTTCACCCAAGTCATAAGATATAACGTCTTTGCAAAGATAAGAATGACTGTCTTACTAAGTCATAAAATATAGAGACTTTGAAAAGATAGGAATGATGGTCTTACCTTCACAGCTAAATGCTACTTTATAGGCAAATCTTAAGCTCTCATTCCAAGATTCTTAAGATTAGCCTATGTAATTGCATATAGGTACAAAAGGTAAGAAGGCCATTCTTATCTTTACAGTGTCTTTATCTTGTGACTTGGATCAAGAGTTTATTCCTATTTGACATTGCTAATTGAATATTATGGGATGGAGCATGTGTGGAGAGTTGATTACCTTCTTAGAAATATTTACTGTAAATAAAAATGCACAATTAATATTTACAAATTTCTAGTATAAACTCCTTAAAAAAATCCGTGCAATTCTCCAGAGAATATTGATTTTTATACTTTCTTTTACAATTTACGTATGCAAAATGTAAATAATAATGTAAATATTGGATATTTATATATATTATAACTTAATATATAGAAATAAATCATTATTACTTCAAATCGTGTTTTTTTGTTTTGAATTTTTGCGCCTACAAAGATTTCATCCAATATTATAAATTCAACCTTTTCTAAAAATTTAAATAAACATTAATTTTACTATTTGTAATTGTATGTATCAAAATACTTTTTATGTATATTTGATTTATTAATAATAATAACAAAGTTTAGAATTGTTTTTATATGCATTATCACAAAATTTTAATATAATGATAAATCAAGATCATACTTTGTGGTTTTGTCCAAATAAGTTTTCTAAGTAAAAATGTTTGGAATAATGATAATCAATCAATAGTTGATTGTGAAATAGTTTTATCACATGACTCATCTAAGATAGTTTATAACTGATGTCTCTAAAATCATAATTGATGACTGAGTAACCTTTATAAAGCTAAACATGCTAGATTGTTTGAGTTCCTAAGCATTAAAATATTTGAAAATGGGCAAATCATTAGCCTCATGGCATAATATGAGTAAAATGTGTTCTGTGGATAGATATAATTTAAAAGCAGTAATTTTTTACCTGAAAGAAAATTAATAATTAACTTCAAAAATCATATATATTGCTTATATAAAAAAAGCTCCGATGAAGACTGCTGGACAGTCAAAACTATCAGGAAACTAAATAAAAAAAAATTTTGCATTAAAGTGTATATGAAAGAAGTTATTATAAGAAATATATATGAATGTATGAAGAAATGCAAAGAAAATAAAGAAGAATAAGAGTGTACACTTCTAACTTTAAAAATCCCATAAAGTAGCCTTCTCTATTAAAATAAAAAATTCCACTTTAATTGATGAATTTTCAAGGCATGATTTATGCATATCAAAAATATATTAACCTTTACTATCATGATGTATTATTTAATACGCATATATACAGAACATTACTGTATTGAAAATGCTTTTCTTTAATTAGAAAATATATATTATTTAAAATATCTTAGTTCAATAGGAGTTAAACTAATGGATCCTTGTAATTAACAATGTTGTAATTAATAACATTTATTAATTGCATTGTAGATATCCTCAGTCCTTATTTTCCATCTTTTTTATATTATGCTTTGAAAGATTTATTGTAATTTAAATATGTGATTCACTTTTGACAATGTATAATTGATTTGCTTAATTAAAAAACGTACTCTTTTAAAGTTTAATAGAAACTTGAAAAAGGCTGTAAACCTATAAAGTATTTTAAAATTGTAGTAACATCCATAACTATATGCAGTATTGAAAATTATTGGGTGAACATTTATATTTTTCTAGATAGATGCTATAATTGTCATAAAGATTTTAAGTGTTAGGAATTTTTAAAATGTAGAGAAACTTTAATATCTATATCATTAGCAAAGTGCGTCACATTATATTTACATTCATCATCTTGTATAACATTGTTATTCAATGCAGTATATGCTCATAATACAAAGCTTGTCTTCTTTTATGTAGCTACATGTTATATGTAATTATATATATATGTTAAGCCATCAAACATCATATGATCACCAATTTAGACTCAAGGCTTGGTGGCTGCTAGAGGACTGCATTAGATCCTAAGATCTAAGTGCAGTGCTCTCAGATCCAAGGCTCCTCACTGATGAAAACCACAAGCTAGAAACAAGTCTGGGAATATTGGATGAGTAGGCATTAGATAGGAATTTTATGCACAAATGTTCCTGCATCCATTTATTACTCTGGCTTGCACTGAGTGGTGCTACTGTATGGAGAGTTTTGCCTCTGTGAAAAACAGTGTAAGCATAAAAAATGGTTATTGTGTGATGTTTGATGATTTAATACCAATCCTTTCCAATAGCATTATGGTGACTGTGGTTATTAAAGTATCAAAGACACCAAAAAGTATGGATGCTGAGCTGGGCTTTGCTTGAAAACATTAGTGTGTTTTCATTTTGGACTCAAAGCTGTAAAGTTAGCTAAAAAAGTAAAAGGTGGCTGCTGGAGGATTGCATTAGATTCTAAGATCTAGGTGCCATGTTCTTAGGTCAAAGGCTTCCTTACTGATGAAAGCCACAAGCTAGAAACTAGTCTGGCAATATTGGATGAGTAGGCACTAGATAGGGATTTTTTGCACAAACCTTCCTGCACCCATTGATTACTCTGGTCTGAACTGAGTGATGCTACTGTATGGAATTTTTTGCCTCTGTGAATAAATATTATATTTATAATACAAATAAAATGTCCATTAATTAAAGTAATGACAATAAAAATAATAAGTGTAATGGTAATTAACTACTATATACAGTCTTTTAATCTGCAGAAGTACGTTTGGGTAATTCCTTAACCCAACTGTACATAATAGTTAATTGCCATTATATTTATTATTTTTATTGTTATATATATATATAAAATGATACGGAAGGAAATTAACTTTTTCGACATACGCTGTTCACTGTTTGTAAATGCTGTTGATGGGTGAGTAAATGGAGATTTATACCTTAACAAACAGCTCATGTCAGAAAGGTAGTTGCAATGTTTTATACATGCTTTTAATAAATGTAAAAATCATTGAAATATTGAATTTTTTGACATTGTTCAAAGACAGTTTTGAATCTGATCATTTTTTTTAAAAAAAATGTAGCATTACTTTTAATTTAGTATTCTCCTATTTTATGACTAATAGTAGCTTGTTTTAGAATCATTGATTCCTGAGCACATACTTTTAGATAATGGCTACACAGAAATTATCATTCACAAATGAATGCATTCAATGTAAAATTATAGAGGGAATTTAATTTGATTGGTTGAGATGAAATGAGATTGGTATAAAATTTATCGTATACAGCAGGGGTGGGAAAATAGTGGTCCAAGGGCCACATGCAGCCCATTAAGAGTTTTTATGCGACCTTCCAAGACGATCAGAAAAGTCCGCCTTGAACTGAGATACCCTTGCCGTGCGCAACTGAAGATTTGGCCACGTCAAGATATGATGTGCAATGCTTTTCCAGTTGATCTGGTTAATTTCAATTTTGTCTTTCATTTCCAACTTTAATGAAATCATGAACCCTCCAAAAAAATGTAAAATCGATGATGAATGTCGTGTGTTTAATGAAGAATGGACAAATATTTCTTTGGTAATACAGGGAATAAAGCAGTGTGTTTATTGTGTCATGAAAAAAGGGTGTGGTCCTCTGCTACCCTTTGCTTCCCCAAAGTGGCCCCCGATGTGGCCCTCCACCAATCTCTGTGGCCCCTGAGTGAAAACAATTGCCCACCCCTGGTATACAGTAATCTTTTTTTTGCCTCAAAGAGTCTTTAAATTGTTGCACATAACAATATCAAATACATACATATATCTGTAACGTATATTTTTTCTTTTTATCTGTGCATCTTTCCATCTTAGCTCAATTCATTACTATGTGTATTATATTTATTTTTAAATAAACGTCTATTGTAGCATCATAACAATGACATGATCCTATTGCTTGGGTTTAGCATGAGAGTGATGCGCATTTAGTTAGTTTTACATTTATCTTTAGATGTTTTTAACAAACCATATGAGGTCTCCATAAATTGTGATTATAATCATGTAGTCGAAACAATAGCAAACTCTCCATACAGTAGTGTCATGAATTGCAAGCCATAATAATTCATGGAGGCAAGAAGGTTTGTATATAAATTCCCTTTCTAGTGCCTATTCATTCAATATCTCCAGAATAGTTTCTAGCTTGTGGCATTCATCAGTGAGGAACTTTTGAATCTGGGAGTGCAGTATCTAGATCTCTGGATCCAATGCAATCTTCCAGCTGTCATATTTTTCCTAATTAGTTAACCATAAATCTATGACCACAAGATAAAAAAACACAATAAGATCTTTAATCCAAACTAATTTGCTTGCATAGGTATCCAGATCTCAATTCAAGTGACTAAGCACTAAATAGGAGATTTTGTGAGCAAACCTTTTTGCATCTGTTGATTACTGTAGTTTCCACTGGATGGCACTACTGTATGGCATTTGCTAATATGGAAAAACAGGGTGGGGAATGGAAAGACCTTCTTGCATCTATTGATTACTATGGTTTCCACGATTACACTACTATATGGAGAGTTTGCTAATATGGGAAAAATAGGGTGAGAATGAAAAGAAATGGTAAGGTGGCTAACGGGTTTTTCTGGGCATAGTGGCTGAGGGATTCCTGACTTTGAGAAGTCATATCACATCACATCACAATTCCATCAGTTTATAAAAGCATAGGAAATGATGATTATATGAAGTGTTACAGTTCAGATAGTTGTAATGCAAGTCTCCTCTTGTGTATGTATGTATGTATGTGTATATTATGTACGATATTATTGTAAGCGTAATATATGACTTTTCCTCTCTTTTTTTTAACAAAGAATTTGTTAAATAAGTTGTGATTTTTTTTTTGATTAACAGTTCAAAAGATCTGTTTGACTCCGAATCTAATATGAAAGAATAAAATAGTCATCTTGAATTATTTACCTTCTGATGAAAATTTGTTTTATTAAGAAATAAAAAAAACCTCATAATTTGAATATGAGGGGAGATTTACGATATATATTTTCATGTTATAAATTATTCAGATTAATAAATCTATTATTTGTTGTTATAATAATTGTAATTTATTATAATCAGACATTTAAATTTAATCCAAAACTATTATTGTGATTAGGGTTTTTAAATGGGTTTTTAATATCCAATTTGTATTTTGAATATTTAAAATTCCTTATGCAAATTGTTTTGGCTCTCATTATTCCGGGAAGCTGAGAGGTCACATGATATCTAAAAAGGGAATTGCTAGTCGGCCAATATATTATTTTAAAAAAATAAATTGCCAAAATAATCTATTTTTAATATTATAATTTAAACTTAATAACAAATGTTAAAAGGTGAATAAACATATTACTTATAAGTGTGTAGAATATATCTACACGGGTATATGCTCAATAGTGGATAGTTGAATAGGTCTCTGGCAACTAATTTTCATGGAGTTGGTATTTCTTCATTCTTTATCATCTTTATCACACATATATATTTTCTAATATTTTCCAAAAAAGTAGGAATTATTTTTAAAAGTGACAATAAATTAAAAGCATTCGTTTTATTAATTTACATGTCTGGTATTTTTTTTTCCATATGTCATAGCATCGGCGGGAGACGAACCCGCAACAACCGTCTACAACCAACTGCTTGCTTGCAAGGCGGCTGCGCTGACCTCCGCTAAAAACGCTTGACATGTCTAGTATTTTTTCCCCCCAAATTGATCTTTTGACAAATATGCATTGGTTTTAGTTTTTTCTCTGATTTATTTCTGTAAGAGTTTTAATTAAACTTCTTTGCATGATTTTTATAGTCGTTCAGTATAAAAGAATGGAATTGCTGCATGACTTTTTAATAATCATCATCATCATTTGATTTAGTACTCAGGAAGATTGCATAACATTTGAAGATCTCTAGGTGGAGCATTTAAAGAGTTTTTTGTATTTTTAATTTAGGTTACAATATTCAAACACAAATAATATTTGTAGTTTTGAAGATAATTTAGTAGCATTTTGTGTATGTAATGGTGACCAACCTTTATTGATGGAAAAATTGCCTTTTTTAAAAAGTATCAATCTCTATTGTCATAGAAATATAAAACTTCTTCATATCTGAATATACAGATTCTGAAAAGAATGCTATACATATAATACTTACAGTTTTTAAAGATTCATTTATCTTTCATTAGGAAATGGACTAAAAGTAACATCTTAATCAACATATAGATTGTTGCTGGGCAAAATCTACCTGGTGACTGTAATGAATTTTCTCAGAACATTTGGTTTTAAAACAAGAAAAACTCACTATACATATTGCCACTCGCTGCAAGCTAGAATAATCCTAAGATCTAGGTGCAGTGCTCTCAGATCCAAGGCTCCTTATGGATGAAGGCCACAAGCCAGAAACTAGTCTGGGGATATTGGATGAGTAGGCAGTAGATGGGGATTTTATGCACAAGCCTTCTGGCATCCATTGATTACTCTAGCTTGCAGGGAATGGCAATATGTATAATGAGTTTTGCCTGTTTTAATAACAGTTATAAGCAAGCATAAGAAATGGTGATCATATGAACATTTGGTTTTGTAAGATGAATAGAAACATGCTGACCACATTTGTGTAATAATTAAACTTTTTAAAAATGTATAACATCATTTATTAGGGAATTGACTACAAGTAACATCTTAATCAACAGGTAGATTGTTGCCAGGCAAAATCTAACTTGACTGTAGTGAATTTTTTTCAGAACATTTAGTTTTGTGAGATGAGTATTAACACGCTGACCATACTTGTGGAATAAACTTTTTGAAGATGTATATACATCTTTTATTAGGGAATTAACTAAAAATAACATTTTGTTAGTAAAAGCACACAAATAGATAATACAGGTTGGTAATTACACAATGTTTCATTAGTATTATTATCCACTCTTGTTCAGATATTATTGGTCTGACCAATGACAATATGCGTATAGGTGTCATACTCGCATTTTTAGATTCTCTAATGTCGAATTTAAGGCAAGCACTCTAACCAAGATAGCACAATTGGTTAGAACATCTCCCTTAAATTCATTCAAGAATCTAAAGGTGCGAGTTTGACTTCTATGCGAATATTATCACTGGTCAGGCCAACCCCACCTGACGAAGAATGGAGAATAATACTACTCGACACGTGTAATTATTAACCTGCGTTGTATATTTGTGTGTTATTAGTAACAAGTTGTTTGTATTTGAAAAGTTTAAATAAAGCTTAAAATTTTTTATACATTCAACATTTACTGATAGATGATGGAAATGGTCCAACATATTATCACATTGCTACTGTTTTGTTTACAGTAAGAGACTTCGCCGTTAGTAAAATTAAAATGAAGGTTAATATCTGGTGATTCGTAATCTAAATTAAAAGAAGTGTGGCTATCATTTTAGACTTAATTTTCGTATTTCTTAAAGCCGATTTTATACACAATGTCTTATAAAGGCTTTTTTTTTTTAAACAAAAAGTAGGAGCATAATTAGAGATACCATTTTAGTAAATGCAAGCAAAGACGATGATTGTTGGCATATATATACTTTCATATAAATAGCGATAATGTGCTATGACTGTGCAAGTTATTTGCAGAATTAATGTTTAAAATTTTTATCAAGCAATGTGTTTTCATTTTATGATTGCGAGATCTAGAAAATAAAAGTACAAATAATGAAAGTAAGAAGATAAATAAAACAACCTTCGAATACGTCATTGCTGAGCGAAGACTTTCTATCACAACCTCATAAAGAAGTAATGGAAACTTACAAGGCTTATTCAACGGTTGGGTAGTGGGCGTTTAAACATATCTACCCAAAGACAAAATAATCTGTAAGCAATAGACTATATTTGATCATCGCCTTTATAGGCTTGCCCGCCCCCTTAAAGTAAAATTTTTAAGTCCCACCTTAAATTTTAATTCAAAAACCCCCAATACGCATTAGAGAGCAAATGTATGTACTTTTTATAACACTATTCATTGAAAGAACTTTAATTCAACGGCAATAACTTTTAATTACATTTTTTTGTATAATTAATTATGCTCTTTCAATAGCTAAGACGAGAGCGAAAGAAAGAGCGATGCAGACAGTCAACATAGACATTTCAAGTACAAAAATAGAAATATGACTTGAGTAGTTGCTAAATTTAATATCTGCTGCTGTAAAAAGCCTGTCAGATAAACTTTTCCATTTGTCTTAATGAAGGATCGCATATTGTCTGCAACCCATCAATAAATGTATTAAGAAGGAGGGAAAAAAATTAAAGGTTACATTGTTTTTCATTATTACTTTAATTAAACACGTGCAAACATAAAAAAAAGAGACCGGACCCCCCCCCCCCTCCATGAAAATAAGAAATTTCCGTCTCCGAATGTTTTCAATAGTTAAATATAGTTGGTGAGTAATTTCCAAATGAGTTAATAAAATCGACTTTGAAGTATTGTACCATAAAGTATTTGAAATTAACATCTGCATTTACTATTTGAATTCGATATTAGAAAGAATAATATCCTATATAATAACTGAAATATAGGCTTATTATATACCTGTATCAATATATGTAATATATAGGTTATAAGCGCACAGACTTTCACACGACCCTTCACTCTCCATTCTATCTCATAACACTAATACGTTGAAAAGATAAATAATCACCAATATTCGTATTTCATACTAAAACAGCAATCATCAGTTGATCCAGATTATTATCTCCACACATATATGCAATAAGTGCTCAGATATATTTTAAGATAGCCAATCTTCATACTTTAATGGACAGGCTTCAATCCACTCCACACTCCAACTCTTCAACCATCCATCCAATCGAAAATCTGATGATGGAACGCTCAAAGACGACTTTAATATTATTTTCTTTATCTCTTTCTACACTCAAATTTGAGTGATTCTATCGTTATTTTATCATCATCTTTGATGAGATGTGATAACATTTGACTCTTCCATCAGTGATAATGATGATGTGACGTTAAAAAAGTATGATTTCTAAAATAATGATTATAAAAAGAACAAAAATTAATAAAATGAAAGATAATGAGCGATGTAATTATTATTACTAGTCTTCAAATAATCATGACTCCATTCTACACAATTCTATTTAATATGTAGATTATATGAGCACAGATTTTCACTTGAGCCACAACTCCCCACTCTATCTCGTACCACTGATACACTTGAACACATAACTCTCCACTCTATCTCATATTACTGATACACTTGAACACATCATATAAGTGTTTATCTTTTCGACATATATGTGTTCAAGAGTATCAGTGGTAGGAGATAGAATGGAGAGTTGTGGGTCAAGTGAAAGTCTGTGCTCATATACCCTATATATTACATATGTTGATAAAGGTATATAATAAACCTGTATCTCAGTCATTAATTCTTTTTAATAACAAATTTGATGTGATGTGATGTATTGATAGTTATTCTATCTGTCCTTATAAGCTTAGCTTCAAATCATTAAAATATTTTTGAATTTTAATCCGATAGTTTCATAGTAAAAAGGGAATAAAAGATGTCAAGCATTGTTGGTCGAGAGGTCAGCGACAGCTGCTTTACAAGCAGTTGTACCGGGTTAGTGGGTTCGCTTCCCGGCTGATACTATGACACATGAAAAAAAAAAGTTGATTATCGGTATGAAGGTGTATTACATTCAGATGCAGAACTCGTCACTGATGAAAGCTATAAACCAGAAATTAATCTGGCATGGGATGGGACAGCTCCCCCACCAGACATCTATTGATTAGACAAGCTTACCCTAGAAGTAAGAGAAATAGAATTCTTCATTACTAGCACCATTTTTTTTTATTATTTGTTTCATCATTAATTAAATGACTAGAGTTGCCATGCCTGGTGTAATACATTCAAAATATAAAGACTCTTGGATATACCCACAGCTGAAGGAAGTTGAAAAAAAAAAAACAAATTTCCGTTTACTTGGCTAGAACTGTTGCACCTAATCAATCACTTTGTTGCCGAATATTAATTGATCTCCCCCCTATCATTATTTTGTCAACACTTTAAAAATGTATCTTGCACTAGAGAGCTTAAAATTCACAATTAACATTTAAAAGGGATGTGAATTTAGACTTTTAAGCTCCCTACATCTATGCATTACACATTACATACGTGAAAAATATAAATGATCTCCAATATATGTATTTTGTGCTGAACCACACTCATCAGTTGGTTCAGATCATCTTCTCCCACACACATATATATATATATATAATCATGCTCAGTTTACATTAAGATATCAAATTTTTAAACTTAATATAAACTAAGAATTGATTATATATATATGTGTGGGAGATGATGACCTGGACCAACTGATGAGTGCTGGTTCAGCACAAAATACATATATTGGAGATCGTTTATCTTTTTCGCGTGAATGTGTTCATGTGTATCGGTTGTAGAAGATAAAGTACATAGATGTAGAGAGCTTGAAAGTCTGAGTTCAAATTCCTTCTAATTACATTAAGTTCAGTTTACAAAATATATTTCTATTTAAAAATTAATATTTAATTATTATTATTATTAATATATACCATCGCCATCACTTCCAACCATTATTAATCCACTGCAGGATGAAAGTCTCTCCAAGTTCCATCCATCTTCTCTGATCTCTAACTTCTGTTCCTCCACATCAGACCAGAACATTTCTTTATTTTATCCATCCATCTCACATGTGGTCTCTTTCTAGGTCTTTTACAATCTTTGATACTCTGGAATAAAAATTCATTATATCAATAATAGCTATAGTCAGCTTGCACAACATATACCACCCTGAGTAGCTTTTAACAGTTAAATTTTCTTTTTTTGTTTAAAATTTTAACTGTTAAATACTACTTAGACTGATATCCACTGGCGTAAACCGGCTGTAACTATTATTAGTTTTTATATGTTAGTGTACTGAATATTGTAGGGTTTATTCCAGAGTACTTTGATTAACATCACATGACCACCACCTCTTATGCTTGTGTATAACTGTTATTAAAACAGGCAAAACTCACTATATGTATTGCCACACACAGCAAGCTAGAGTAATCAATGGATGCCAGAAGGCTTGTCTATAAAATCCCCATCCAGTGCCTACTCATCCAATATCCCCAGAATAGTTTCTGGCTTGCGACCTTCGTCGGTGAGGAGCCTTGGATCTGTGAGCACTGCATCTAAGATCTGTCTCTGAGAGCACTGCACCTAGGATCTAGGTGCAGTGCTCTCAGATCCAAGGCTCCTCACTGACGAAGGTCACAAGCCAGAAACTACTCTGGGGATATTGGATGAATAGGCACCAGATGGAGATTTTATGCACAAGCCTTCTGGCATCCATTGATTACTCTAGCTTGCTGTGTGTGGGAATATGTATAGTGAGTTTTGCCTGTTTTAAGTACTTTGATTGTTATATTTATTTTATCTGATTATATAATATTACATTTGTTTAATATTATGTTTATTTTGATAACCATTATTTTTATTAATAAGAGTACTCCTTTTTTCATTACTCTAATCTTGAGTTATCACTGGTTACCTAACTTGTGTCTGACTCTTGTCTTTACTAATTAATATTTATTAAGGCTGTAGCTTCAAGCACATGCGTATAAAAATGCGATAGTAGGGACCTCTACAGGTCTTTACTAATGAGTATTTAGGACTCAAACCTACAACCAGTTGCAATTATACATGTTTCTGCCAACTTTACTATCAAAATTTTAACTCGTAATTTACATGACCCTATACTGACATTTATTGTAGTAATTTCATCATCATTTTTATCATCATCAAAAAAATCATCATCATGAAAAAATAGGGTAGAATATTTTCAAATTTCAAAGTTATTGTTTTTTTTTAAAAAGTAATATTTTAAATACGTACATAACACAAACGAAAAATATGATTACAAAGAAATCAAGTCATATGTCACATAACCTAATTTAACAAGCTTGTATTATAAATATTATATATAGAGTTCGCAAATAAGTCTTGACAAACTTTACAGAATATCCCCAACCCCAGACCGGTTTCTGAGGAATCCAGTAGCAGAAATCAGTCTGGGGTTGAGGATATTCTGCAAAGCTTGTTAAGACTTATTTGTGAGCTCTATATATAATATTTGTAATACAAGCTTGTTAAATTAGGTCATGTGACATATGACTTGACTTCTTTGTAATTTTATTTTTTGCTATTAAGGCTTTAGCGATTTTATATTGCTAAAGTGAATAATATATGGTGTATCTGAACTTGGTTCAGTCCCATATGGCTATTTAAGTTAGATAGCTGGATTGGAAGACATATGAATGTCTGAAAATTTCAGATTTTCTACTTAATAGTTATCCATTAGATAAAGTTCTGGACTTGTCCTGGTATTTTTAATCTAATGCTTGAATATCCTAGCACTTCACTGAGAAAGCCAGTAGCAGAACCTGTTCTGGGGTTGGGGATATTCTGCAGAGCTTGTTAAGAGCTTCTTTGTGAGCTCTATATATAACAAAAAAATATGAAAAAATTCAAATTACATGAAAATAGTAAATTACTTGTAGATATGATCTGGTGATCATCTCTTTAATATGACTGACTTTTTGGAAGATTATTGCAGAGATCTTTGCCTATGAGTATTTTGTATAAAGATTAAACCACTAAACAGAGGCAAAACTCTCCATACAGTAGTGCCACTCAGTTCAAGGCTCAGTGGATGCAGGAAAGTTTGTGCCTAAAATCTCTATCTACTGCCTACTCATCCATCCAGTATCCCAACTAGTTTCTGGCTTGTGGCTGATGTAAGTCTTGAATGAGTAGGCTCTAGATGAGGATTTTATGCACAAACCTTCCTGCATCCATTGCTTACTTTGACTTGCACTGAGTGGCGCTACTGTATGGAGAGTTTTGCTTCTGTGTAAACAGCTTGTGTTAGCATAAATAATGGTGATCATGTGAAGATTGTGTTATCTTAATCTGATGTTGAGGGCTAATTTTAGAAGTGATGAGAAGAATATGGATGAACACTCAGACCTGTAATTTCAACTTAAATCTAGTGAACAGGTTATATTAACTATTATCAAAAATCATTTTATACCTGGCATACCATGTTTTTTTCTTAACCTGTAATTTTTTCTTTCTTTTCTGGAATTGAAAAAAAGATGGAATATTTTTGAGTACTTGATTAGACCAATCTGAAAAAAATGTTACCATTTTTTTTTAATATACTGAATTTCAAAAAAAAAATTGCAAAGGGATATCTACCATTTTAAACATATCCAGAAATCACAACCTATTTGAAATTCCATTCAAATTGGGTAATTTTTACATTTCGTTGGGAAGGTATCGTTAAAAAAATTCTACCCAATCCAGAAAGGGATAGAAATAAGTCTAATATATGATAACTTGGAAAAATCATTCTTATTCTTTTCCTTCACTTTCTTTGCATATCTTCATATAATTAAAGTTAAAACTGTAAGGAAGATAGAGCTCTGATGAAGACTGCTGGACAGTCGAAACTGTAAGAAAATAAAGAAGTATAAGAAAATTACTTGCATTAAAGTGTATATGAATGAAGTATTATAAGTAATAAAAGTCATTCTTGCACTAGTAATCTGACAAAGAACAACAACAGTTACAATCTAAACTGTTTTTTTTTTTCTGGATGGAGAGAAGCTTTAATATATTAAACACCACATATAAAAGGTTTATTAATTTGTATACCTGTACAACTTATGTGCTAAAACAAATCATATTGAATAACTTACAGAGGCAAAATGAATATCATGACATGTTCATGATAATCCATCAATTGTTCCAAGAAGAGAACTTTGTTTTAACTTGCATGTAAGTTAAGATTAAAAAGACTAAGCCAATCTGATTTAATAGAAGTCTGAATTGCTGAAGCGTGAATTTTTTGATTATGTTTATTCCTTTCACATTTTATTTATCATAGTAGCAAAATATCTACGATCCTCGTCAGGATACTAATCATTATTTTTACTATTTTTTATTATACTTATTACTTGTCTATTACAACTAATTTCAGAGTTTAGAAGTTCACTTGTTTTAGTACAGCTTACTTAAAAGGAGAGATGAGGCTTAGACGTAGCTGTATATTAAACCTTTAAAACTTCACATGATCACCATTTATTTTCCTTGCACAAACTATTAAAGTAGTAATCAATATCTCCATACAATACTACCACCTAGTATGAGATATAGTAATCAATAAATAACTGAAGGTTTGTGCATTTAAATTCTTAGTGCCTATTTATCCAATATTCCCAGAATATTTTCTAGTTTATGGCTATCATTAGCAAAGTGTCTTGGGTCTGAGAGCAATGTGCCTAGACCTTTGTTTCTAATGCATCCCTCAATTACATTTTACCGGTTTATTCAAGCCCAATCTGAAAACACAATAATGTTTTCAATCAACCCTTAAATGTACAAATCTTCAGGCATCTATTGATTACTGTATCTTGTTATAGGTGGCGCTATTGTGTGGGGAAAGTTACTGTTATTTTAACAGCTTGTGCAAGAAATGGTGGTTATGTGATGCTATAATGATTTATTACCAATCTTAGCCATATTATGTTGGAAATTTCAAAGTCACTAAAATATATAGATCTTGAACTGGGTTCAAATCTCTATGACTAAATAGGTAAATTAGCTTGTATTGAAAACACTATTGTGTTTTCAATTTGTGACCATTGCTTTACCAATAATTAAATAGTTATGAGGTAGTTCCAAAGATCTAAGTGCATTGCTCTCAGATCCAAAGCTCCTCACTGATGAGTCATAAGTTAGAAACTAGTCTGAGGATATTGGATGCATAGGCTCTCAATAGGGATTTAAATGCACAGGTCTTCTGACATCTGTATTTATTACAGTTTGTGCTAGGTGGCTCTATTGTATGGAGAAAGTTACTATTTTAATAGCTTGTGCAAAGAAAAGAAATGGTAGTCATGTGGTATTTTAATGGTTTTATACCAATCCTAGCCAAATTACATTGGTGGCTATGGTTTTTAAAAAAAACAATGACCAAAATGTATAGATACTGAGCTGGGTTCAAATCTGTAGGACTATATGGCAAATTAGCTTGGGTTAAAAACATTATTGGATTTTCAGTTTGGACTTGTTGTTTTATAGTTGACTAAATACATTAAAGATAGTTGCTGGAGAGGTGCATTAGATCCAAAGGTCTAGGCATTGCTCTCAGATCTAAAGATCTTCATTAATGATAATCATAAGTGAGCAACTAGTCTGGGGATATTGGATGAGTAGGCACTAGTTAGATATTTAAATGCACAAACCTAGCATTTATTGATTGTTATAGCTCACACAAGGTGACACTATTGTATGGAGAAGTGCTACTATTATAATTATATATATATAACTGAGTAAAATTTACATTACATGTGTGTAAATGAGGTATTTATTTTATATAGTGTGATGTTTTTATAAACTGTAATAGTAATAATCAGCCGTTAGGCTAATGAACAGGCGCTTTGTGGATTTTTAAATATAAATGAATACTCTCACTTCCAAACACAAAATAAAGTCTTTGTGAAAATATAGAATGAATCCATCTATCCTTATGATTTGCCCATAGATGGATTCATTCTATCTTTTCACAAAGACTTTATCTTGTGTTTGGAAGTGAGAGTATTCATTTATAGTTAAAAAATCCACAAAGCACATGTGCATTAGCTTAATGGCTGATTATTACATGTGTGTGTATATATATATGTATAATGTTTACAAAGATTTGTGGTTGTGTATCCACTTGTCAATCCACAACTAGAAATCCAAACTAGGCTGGATAAAACATAAATTGGCATCATGCTAGAGGGGAAAAATGCTTGAACCCATTACTGGGGATCAACATTCTCTGAAGTAAGGTATCTGTTATTATTATTTCTCTAAGAGGCTGTTGAAGAGATATTTTCCCATTGTATACATAAAATATGTGTAAACTTATACAGAGATAGAAATGAAATATACAGATGTGCATATACATATATGTACATGTTGTCACTACATCTGTATTTATAGACATACTTTATATGTGCCTATATTGAACACATATGTACATACGGTTTAATTAGTAATTATTTTTTATTATGTTAACTAGTAATCAAAAAACTATAGATTAAATGTAATATTGTTATTAACTTTGCAAATAAACCCTAATAAATGTCGTTGATTTTCTTTTATGTCGTTGCCAATTCTAATAATAATTATATATATATATAAGTATTTTTTTAAAGCAACTGCTTGATATTTGCTACTATTTAATATTCATGTTCACCTGCCAGGAACCCCAAGGTGAGTTTGGTTTTCTGCCAATCAGGCTGTGTTTGCTTAACCATATATGTCTTGCAAACATTTCCACACTTATTCTCTTGCCATTTTAAATTTGAAAAGTTTATCCATCTTGATGGGATTTATTTTCTTAATTTTTAGATGCTATATTTAAAATGGGGAGGGGGTGGCTCTTTCTTTTATATATATATAAAAGAATTCGTATTATGATTTATATATTGCCAGCGATTCTCATAAATAAGAATTCAAGACTGCAGTGGGAAGAGATTCGTTTAAACCATTCTAACCATCCATCTATTGTTGATCACTAAATGGGTATCAAGCTCTTAAAGAGACTGCTCTGATTATATGGATGAGTGCTAATACACTGATTACAAGAAAAAGCCAAAAATGATTATAATGAGATTAAATTTAAAAAATGAATGGTATGTTACTGGGAAATCATGTGCCACTTGAGTATCAAAAGTGACAATTTGGGCTTCAATCAAGTAACCTGTAACTCTGGAAGTTGTTACTATGTTAGTACTCAGCTGCACAAGACATAGATTGATTATATTTATTTTTATAACTTATAAAGTGAAATTGGTTCAGTAAGGAATTGTAAAATTTGATAGTGGTAAATGAATAAATAAATACATATAAAAATTAATTTATATTTTAAACAACAGATGGCACTCCCTGTTCGGGTAGAAAGATCATTCCATAAATTTTTAATAAAGATTAGTCTTTCAGGATTTATTTGCAGAATTGAAAGATATTCATTGCATACTACTTATCACATCATTTTATAATGCCCATGATCTGGGGATCCATA
Organism: Epiperipatus broadwayi; assembly: GCA_028023455.1. NCBI lineage: Eukaryota > Metazoa > Onychophora > Udeonychophora > Euonychophora > Peripatidae > Epiperipatus > Epiperipatus broadwayi. The sequence goes on along the minus strand of JAQFVV010012618.1, from coordinate 1,618,109 downwards.
TCTGCATCAAATGAAACTTGGAAGAATATTTTTGGCTTACGATTTTTTTTTTTAGGTAGCTCATTGATAGTGATGCATCAACCATCCAGTTATTGGTCAGTAAATGGATATTCAATGTTGTTATTTAAAATCTAGGAAGGAGAATTTAAAGTCTACTTACACAGATTTTGTCAAGCATGGTGAATCATCCTTTTTTTTGGAAGCCTTTTTAACAAAAGTCTATTTTCAGCTTTGGAATATTTTAATGCTACCTTTAATTTTTACCTTTAGTGTGTAAAATATTTAAATTAAGCATCATATGATTGCCAAGATATTAACTTAAACCACTAAATATTACATGACCACTTTTCCTATGCTTACACAATCTTAAAACAGGCAAACTTCCATACGTATTGCCACTCACTGAAAGCCAGAGTAATCAATGGATGCCAGAAGGCTTGTGCATAAAATTCCCATCTAATGCCTACTCATCAAATATTCCCAGACTAGTTTCTGGCTTGTGGCCTTCGTCAGCGAGGAGCCTTGGATCTGAGCACACTGTACCTAGATCCAAGCTCCTCACTGATGAAGGCCACAAGCCAGAAACTAATCTGGGGATATTGGATGAGTAGCACTAGATGGGGATTTTATGCACAAGCCTTCTGGCACCCATTGATTACTCTGGCTTGCAGTGAGGGGCAATACATATAGAGTGTTTTGCCTGTTTTAATAAGTTATAAGCAAGCATAAGAATTGATGATCATGTGATGTTTATTGGCATACACAATCTGTTAAAACAGAGGCAAAACTCTCCATACAGTAGTGCCATCCAGTGCAAACCATGGTAATCCATGTCTGCTAAGATAGGCAGTTAAAAAAGTAAAAGTCGGCTGCTGGAGGGTTGCATTAGATCCTGAAGTCTAGGTGCAGTGATGAAAGTCACAAGCTAGAAACTAGTCTGGAGATATTAGCAAAGTAGACACAAGATAGGAATTTTATGCACAAACATTCTTGCATCCATTGCATCACTGTATGGAGCATTTTGCCTTTGCTTTAAGATCTTAACTTACAATCTTTTGAACTCAAGTGGTCATGATGATCTTACAGGAAATCCAAAAAGTCTTGAAGAAATATTATATGGTTTTATAATTAAAATATAAAAAAAGGAAGAAAAGAAAGGAAAAAAAAGAAAGGAAGAATTATATAAAGAAAGAGAAGAAAGAAGATAACTTAAGTGGCCATGATAATCTTACAGGGAATCCAAAAAGACTTGAAGAAATGTTATATGGTTTTATAATTAAAATAGAAAAAAAGAAAGAAAAGAAAGGAAAGAAAGAAAGAAACAAAGAAAAGAAAAAAAAGAAAGAAAAGAAAGGATGAAAGAAAGGAAGAATTATATAAAGAAAGAGAAGAAAGAAAAAAGGAAGAGAACTTAAGTGGCCATGATAATCTTACTGGGAATCCAAAAAGACTTGAAGAAATGTTATATGATTTTATAATTAAAATAGAAAAAAATGAAGAAAAGAAAGGAAAGAAACAAAGAAAAAAAAGAAAGGAAAGAAAGAAAAGAAAGAAAGGAAGAATTATAGAAAGAAAGAGAAGAAAGAAAAAAGGAAATGAAATAAAGAAAACTTAAATAATCAAATACCTTAAATACTGAAAACAACAGAGTTGGGGGGATTCAGGGGGGTTTTAAGTTCTAGAGTCAGCCACTCTGTCCATTCTCTGAACCAATAGACAAAGGAAATGAAGAAAAAAAATCTTAACTTTTATTTATTTGTGGAAAACGTGTCTTTTCCACATTAAAAACAACAAAAATAAAAAATTATATATGAAAATATTTGATAGAAAAAACATGTATTGAGCAGTTGATATAATAAATTTGCACGTGAAATACTCCACCAATCTTTTTATCAGCATAGACAAATTTATACTCTGCATAGTAACATCAACAAACTGAGTGCTTAAATATGGTCTGACCTTTAAAGTATAGGAGGTCCCACTCTGTATTTTTTCATTTATTGATAAGGTTATATTAGTTTATATACAGCATGCTGGGCTCTACTATTTCCCACTTTAGTATCAAATATTATTATAGAAATGTGCATATTTATTTATTTCTCCCTTTTCCCAAAATTTGAAGCCTCTTGATGAGAAACTGAATATGTGTTGGTCTTGATACCCTTTCACAGGTATCCTGGGTTATACTGTAATAAAATAAATTAGAATGTCTCTAACATAAATTATTTAAAATCAAGGGATTTAACATTATTAAATATTTAAAAGAGACTATATGAAAATATTACCAATTTCAATACCACATTGATAAATGAAAAGTAAAATTGTATTTTATTAAAATGATTCATTATGAGTTTGTTTACAATAATTCTGAGTAATGTATTAGAATGAAAATGTTCTGTGTTAGGAAAATATAATAGAAAACTGAAGATCACATCCATTTATTGCTCTTGTTAGCACAAGATGGCACTACTATATGGAGAGTGTTGTTTTGTTTTGAATTGTTTAATAAAATTTGAGAAACTCTGTTTTAGAAAATTACATAACATTCTGCAATCCACCAGACATAAGATAGGAATATAATTGATTGAACTCTCAGGTGGTTCCTGACTTACTTTTTCATCGAGATGTGATATTCTTACATTGATTTATTCATTGGTCAGCTTTACTTTTTGTGCTACCCAATGAAATAAGTTGAGGTTTTAGATCACTGTAGTTTTGAATTCAATGTAATATTGTGACTGATTATGTAGTTTGGCTATTATATATTTTAGCCACATTAATTTTAAACTGACTATAGTCCTTTTCCTGAACGTTTGTGATGATGGTGTTCTAGGTGTCTTTTTATATTGCACTATTATCATCGTCTAATATGTGTATTGAATTTCTTTAGAAAAATTTAACTTTATTTAAATATTCCAAATACACTCAACTTCTAGTAATAGCACATCAAATAGGTTAGTATATGGACAATGTTTCGAGAGGTATTATTCTCCCCTCTTCTTCAGGTGTTGCTGGCCTGACCAATGACAATATTAGCATGGGATTCGAACCTGGACCCTTTATTCTTGAATATTGAATTATAAGGTAATGCTCAGTTGGTTAGAGTATTGCCTTAAAATTCACTACTCAAGAATCTAAGGGTCCAGGTTCGAATTCCATGCTAGTACTGTCACTAGTCAGGCCAGCAACACCTGAAGAAGATTGGTTAGATCATTACCTTAAAAATTCAATACTCAAGAATCGAAGGATCCAGGCTCGAATTCCATGCTAGTACTGTCATTGATCAAGCCAGAAACACCTGAAGAAGAGGGGAGAACAATACCTCTCAAAATGTTGTTCACATACTAACATGTTTGATGTGCTAAATATTTTTCTAAAGACATTCAATACAAAAATATAAATATATAACTATAGTCATGTTTGATTTTGGAAAGCAACAGCCATATTTTACCCAAACTAAGAATCCTATGACCCATAGTCTTATTTCCATCTTCGCTTATATTGATAACACCTTTAGTTTTAAATTAACTTTATTAGAATTACTATATATGGTTGGAGATTATTTACAAGATCTTAATGAAACAAAAGAAATTTCAAGTAGAAACACAATAAGATAGATGTTTATATAATTGAGCAACAATCATTATATATCCAATGCAAAATTAATTAGTATATTCAATAGCCAAGCCACTGGGTTGTAGTTAATGAGATCAGATTCCATGTAACTGCAAAAAGATCAGCTGTTGCATGAGTTTGATCTCGTATCTTAATGTTATAAAGAGTGATTAAATATTGTGAGATGTGGGATTAAAGCTTAGATAGAATCTTACAACCAGAGTGTGAAAAGAATGAATGTAGTAATTCTTATATTAGGTAAAGATTTTTTATGAAGTTATTGGTTGTTAGTAAGTTTGGGTGAGTCATGGTAGAGATAAGAGTATGACAAGGAAGAAGGAAGGAACAATCCATAAGAAAGTGTTCTAATGTTGCTGCATTTCTATGACAGAGGGCACATAATGGATCTATATTTGGCAAGGAAGAAGGAAGGAACAATGCATAAGAAAGTGTTCTAATGTTGCTTCATTCTATGACAGAGGGCACATAATGGATCTATATTTGACAAGGAAGAAGGAAGGAACAATCCATAAGAAAGTGTTCTAATGTTGCTTCATTTCTATGACAGAGGGCACATAATGGATCTATATTTGACAAGGAAGAAGTGAGGAATAATCCATAAGAAAGTGTTCCAATGCTTTTTCATTAAATGGATCTATATTTGTGAAGTGTTACTTGTAAAAGAGAAAATAATTAGTAAAAAGGATTTTGACACTTATTTTTATTAAGAAGTCCTGATAGTTGGATTCCAGGTGCCAATATCTGAACTTTTTTATAATGTATTTGTTACTACATAACAAGAACGATTGACTATTGATATACTATTATTATTTTCAATTTCATATGTTTTCCAATAGTTAATTCTATTTAGAAATAGATTATGTGAGAGAGTAGTGTGTTTATTTATGAGAATTATTAAGGTTTTGATAAAATTATTGCAAAAACACTAAATAAACAATTGAGCAATATATTTTAAGGAATATGAATTTATAAAAAAAAAAAAATGATCAAGAATACATTGTGTGATTTTATAATTTAAAAACGTTTTTTAGAAAAAAAAAAGATGATGCCTATATGTTCAAGTAAATCAAAGATCGTTGAGCAAATAAAAAAATCTAGATCAAATTATATATCAAAAATAAAATGATTTATTCAGGTTTATCAAATTTTTCAACTATATTCTGAAAGTCATGTTCTCACTATGTTCGTAATCATCTAATTTTCTTAAATTTTAAGGAAAGAAGACAACATTCCTTTCTCAACAATGTTTCTGTTGTAGGATTCTGTGGGACTGTTATATCCACTGATTAAATCCTAATTTTCTAATTTATATTACAATCACTACGAGTCGTATTACAAAATATTATATTACTTCACAAGTAAAGAACTGTTATTCTCTTTGCAATAATTTTTTTTTTCATGAGTCCATGCATCGGCCGGGAAGCAAACCCGCAAACCTGGGACAACTGCTTGTAAGGCAGCTGTGCTAACCACTCGGCCACCAATGCTTTGTAATAAATGTGTCTTGAACTTGCAAGTATCAGCTTAATACTATTTAGGTGTTTTACTTTTTTGCACTGATTTGTCACCAGTTTTGAAACAAAAAGACATCTGATCTAGATTTTATCAAAACAGATTTTTTTAAATCCATAAATCTGATGTTATTTACATAATGACAATTAGTGAAGTAATAAAATAGTTTTGTAAAGAATATTTTTTAATTGTGATTTTTTGTTAATGCTAATGTATATGTTTATGTGCTATATAGACCTTATTTCGTTTTGTTAATTATTTTTTCTGGTGTCTCAATGAATATATTATTCAATTTTTACATTTATATCATAATGGCAATGTGAAAATCAAATCAATATGTTCTTCAACTTGCTGAATTTAATATTAGGGTGTTCATTATTTTAAAATCACATCTTCATTGGTTTGGACATTTAAGCAAATCGGTAGTGTAAGACTTCTTAAAAGAGTTTTTTATCGTGAATTTGAGCATGGTTTTTGTGAGAGAGATAGATCCCATCTGCATTATTAGGATTATCTGAAATACATTCTAAAGAACTTCAATGTTAGTTGAAAAGATATGGCAGAAAATTGAATACATTGGAGAACAACAATAAGATGTGTTATTGAAGTATTTTTATTGAAGAAATTAAAAAACTTTATTATAAAATATCAAATAAGCACAAAAAATGAACCTACATTTTTTATATGTGGATGTATTTGTAATTGGTTTGTATAATCATGGCAAAACTTATTTCAAGAATTGTTTATTCTCTTTCTCTTTTCTTTCTTTCTTTTTACTTTAAATTGGCCCAACACATTTACAAATGGCTGTTTTATTATTATTATTATTATTATTATTATTATTATTATTATTATTATTATTATTATTATTATTATCATCACCATTGTAAGTAAGCACATAAAGTCTACATCCACATGTTAGAATGTCATTATTATATATAGGAGGCTTAGAACCAAATGACTGTGCTATTATGATATCTTGAAGAAACTATGTAATAATTATGGAGATATTTGCATATTAATAATTTTTACTAGTCATTTATTAGACTGCAGATTATCCACTTAATGAATAATATTTCTGTAATGTAATTTTCACTACACCACTCATGCAAGTTAAGGACTGGTTTCTATCCGTTTTTAACACCTTGTGGAGGGGTGTGATCATAGACATATAACCAAAGACATGTCTATGATTACACCTCTTTATAAGGTGCTAAAAGCAGATATTTGCATGTTTACCCATTCATTTCTGTGTCCTTGCCCCCCCCCCGCTCTTTTGGTACAGGACTTGTTAAAAAAATTCATACAAGTCCCATTTTGTTTAGAGTTTTAGTTTGCAACAAAATATATCATTGTTTAATTACTAGTGACTTGGTTCTATTATATCTCTAGTTGTCTTTTGGATTTTTTTTTATTGTGTTTTTGTTCAAATCCTTGGTCTAATTTTGTAATAATTTATAAGTAATATATAGGGTATATGAGCAGAGACTTTCACACCACCCACTCCTCCCCACACTATCTCATAACACTGATACACTTGAACACACATATGTTGAAAAGATAAATAATCACCAATATACGTATTTCATGCTAAACCAGCAATCATCAGTTGGTCCAGATTACCATCTCCACACATATATGCTATAAGTGCTCAGATATATATTAAGATAGCCAATCTTCATACTTTAATGGACAGGCTTCAATCTACTCCACACTCCAACTCTTCAACCATCCATCCAATTGAAAATCTGATGATGGAACACTCAAAGGCCACCCCAAGGCTGAGATTCTTGTCACACCCATGTTGTAGTTTAAATTGATTGTAACATTCGAAAGATGAAGACATCGAATTATTATTGTTATTAATAGCTTTTATTTCTCTAGGTTTTCTTTAGCATCTGATTTATATCTTAATAATCACTCTCTTTTACAACTTGATAAGCACGTTATTGTCTTAAAGTACTACCATTTTATATTTGTTAAAGCATAATTCTATTCAGGATGTTTATCTCTCCTCGTTTTCATTTCCAAATTAAATCACCACACTTTCAATTTTAAAATTTTGCAAATATTGATAATAATACTGCATTTTTTTTTTTTACTCATGTGTCATAACATCAGCCGGGAAGCGAACCCGCTAACCCGGGACAACTGCTTGTAAAGCAGCTATCGCTGATCTCTCGACCACCAATGCTTGACTGCATTATTATATTTATTTATACAAAAACCATCTATTTCATCAGATCGAGAATTTATTGAGATATAAATTTGGAATTATTGACATTTTGCGTACGTAATAAATCTTCAGTGGCGGTCCTTGAGAATTCGTAGTGTTGGGGCGGCAAGCGAAAATGTAAACCAAAATGTCCTGTATCTTCGAAGTAAATAATCACATACAAGAAGATTACGAACACTTGTTTTACTATAAAAGCGCTGATATATCATTGGGCTGCAATAACTTTTGCCCATCTGACAGAGAGTGCAAACAAAAAGAGGGCGTACTAACTGAGACAAAAAACCGCTGCAAATAGATTGTGAATACCTGTTTACCTCTTTACTTAGACAGTATATTCTATTTGTTCATTTGTGTAAGATGCATATAGAAAATTAATTAATATACAAATGTAAAAATGTTAACAACAAAAAGATTTATTTTGCGCTGGAGGAGGGGCTGCAGCCCATATGGACCCGTCACTGTAAACCTCATTTAATTTTTTCAAATCATTTGTATTATCAAAAACAAAAAGGAAATTTGTTCTCAAACTATAAGAACAGTAAATAGTAAAAGAAAAAAAAATCGAGTCATAGATCACATGACCCCATTCTCTTAAGCTTGTAAGATATAAAAAATGAGCATTGTCAATTATCTATTGCTGTCAGTCTTTAAAAAAAAGTAACCAGTCTACATTCAAGGAATCACCTGTCTTTATCATTTCATCTGTTATTAAGATGCTTAAATTCACTATATTTATTTAGTGGTGAGGAAATTTCTTTGAATCCTGAGTTTAAACCAAAGAAAACATCATAATCATTTTGGATCCTGATTGAGTTGTCTTTCTCATGAAAGAAAACAAAAATGAATTATACCTTTGAACAAATAATTGCAGTAGAATTTAATATCCTTTTATTTGTAATAATTTATAATTTAGAACAAATTTTCTGAAATTATAACTAAACACGATGAAAGTACTTTTTTTAAAACCAAGAACTGAAATTTTAGTTAATAAAGTTGCCGATAGATGGAGAATAATGTTTAAAATTTTTGAAAAGCAATACGCCGTCAATCATTATTACAACTTCTGTCGGAAACTTGTAATCTAAACCCTTCTTAAAGATAATTACTCTTTACTGTTATTTCAAAGTTTTATCTTTTTTAAAATCGTAACCAGCGACTGTTTATTTTTAAAAAAAATTATTATTATTTTTTAAAAAAGTTATTACATAAATTGAATAATTGATATTTATCTGTCTATTCTAAAGTTAAATATAGTCCTAGAGCCCTAGAAATATATGACACCTCCTTCCCAATTTTTACAAGCAGCGCACCTAAGCTTGCTTGCCCAGCTCATGTTGTCCTGTGACTTTTACTTCTAACTAATTATGATTAGGCAACCATTTCGTCATCATCATTATTATTGGTAGTTTCTGTAAATACTTATAGTTTCGAAGTCCGGTGTGTGTGCGTTTGATTTCATTTGTTTAGGCTGTTATTTACTAATCAATAATAAAATGGCTAGTTATAATGATTTTGAGTCGACTATCTAAAAAAAGAAAAAAATCAAAACCACCTGTCATGGTTTCAAACTTCATGTCATGGATATAGGAGTAGATGGATTGACCACTTCACATATACTTGCCTTTCTTTTTTAGTCAATCCCTGAATTCATTTCTGGGCCAGATTAAATCTTGGAAAAATGCAGGATATTTCTTCAAATAGCTGATTCATAATCAATCCTGCTAATCATTCATTATCGGTCAATAAATGGGTGTCTAACTAAAGAATAAAGCATTGGTATAACATTTCTCAAATTTCCACTTCTCAACAAATGATAAGCCTGTTAAAAATATCTTCGCCGTCATTATTTTTGTATAAGAGACTGCTGGAAAAGCCCCCCCCCCTCCCATTTTGTTTTTGTAACTTTTAGGTCCAGTAGATTTCAATAGCTAAGCATCAATATACAAGAACAAATAATAATACTTGAACATTTTATGGTATCTTGTCTTTTCTTGTGATTCTCGCAACACATGTTAAGATGTTATTCTAACATCCAATATTTAGTTATATCTTTGAAAAGCCTAGCATTTCTATTATATCATTAAAATTTGAAGTTAAGAGTTGTATCTGCATTTTTAGCCGATTAATAGGAATTACGAGTAAAGTTCTGAGCATCAGGGGCCTTTTTTAATAGTAAATTATTAAAAATATTTTCAAAAGTTATTTATTTATATTACATCTGTATTTACCACAGTAAATAAAAGTAACAATAGTTGACTAAAAATAGGTAAAAGGGACTGTTGTAAGGGTGCATTAGATCATAAAATCATAAAATCTAAATGCATGTTCTCAGATCCAAGGCTTCTCACCGATGAAAGCCACAGGATAAAAATTAGTCTGGGAATATTGAATGAGTAGGCACTGGATGGACATCTTGTGAGCAAACCTTCTATTGCTTCCACAAGGTGGCACTACTGTCTGGAGAGTTTAATACTGTTTGAATAGCTTGTGTAATTATAAAAAATGATGATAATGTGCTGTATTAGTGGTTTTAAACTAAAAAGGGCAAATAATTTTTCCACCATTTTCCAACCAAGGAATAGTGAAAAAAAAGATTAATAATCATATGGCAAATCAAGATGTGGATTTTTTTTTTTCTAGTTCTGTTATCCTTTAATTAAAGCTAACGAGATATCCATTGGTTGAGTAAATGAATTGGCTAGAAGTTAATTACTTGAAAAAAATTCTAAACTTGATTGGTTGGAAATCTTCAATTATTTGATAAATTTTGAGAGCTCTTTTCTGTCCTCAAGATTTATGAAGTCTTGGGCTTGGTAAAAATGCAAATCTGTATACTTTAAACATATATGCTTTCAGGGGTACATTGTGGGCACACATACTTCGCTAGAATTGGCTGCATCATATAGTAGCAGAGCATTTTACTTGGCTCATATCTTTTTTCACGATGTAATCAAGCTTAGTATTTATTTATTTTTAGATAACGAATGAAAGTAACTATCCAGTATTGGTTGGTAAATTGGTATCTAACTATTCTTAACTGGAATGTAAAACAGTAAGGCCAGTAGAAGAGATCTTTGATCTACATTAGCTATTTAAAGACTGTTTTATCATTTATTTTACACACTCACTATATTCATCTGTTAGTCATAGCACACAGGTTAGTATACGCACAACATTTCGAGAGGTGTTATTCTCTTCTCTTCTTCCAGTGTTTCTGACCGGAGCAATGACAGTACTAGCATGGGAGTTGAACCTGAATTTTTTGATCCTGGATTATTGAATTTTAAAGTAACATTATAACCAATTGAGCCATCCTGGCCCTAGCAGGGGATCGAACCTGGAACTGTAGATTCTTATATATTGAGTTTTAAGATAATGCTCTAACCAGTTGAGTCATCCTGGCAGGGTGATTCAATAAGTTAGGGTGTTACCTTAAAAGTCAATATTCGAAAATCTAAAGGTCCAGGTTCGATTCTCATGTTAGTATTGTCATAGTCAGACCAACAACACCTGAGGATGAACTGAGAATAATACCTTTCGAAACACTGTGCATATATTAGCCTGTGTGTTATTATAGTAAATGTAATTGGAAATTTAAATGAAAGTTAATTTTTTCTAAAGACATTTAATACTTAATATTAATTAGATGGTGGCAATAGTCCAACATATGAATACAACTAAAATATCATCGTCACAAACCTTCAGGAAAACTAAGATTGAGATTGTTTATCTCTCCCTTTTTTTTTTTAAATAGGGCAGCTATTCATACTTTTTTCTTCAAACTTATACTTTTCTCATATTTAATTAGAATTTCATAATAGAGGTAAGACATTTGTCCGCCGAACCTCAACTTAAATTTTAATTCAGGACCAGCTGGACCTTTTTTTTTTTTTTTCATATGTCATAGCATCGGTCGGGATGCCAGGATGCGAACCCACAACCGTCTGCAACCAACTACTTGCTTGCAAGGTGGCTGTGATGACCTCTCAGCTAACAATGCTTGACCAGCTGGACCTTTTAAATTGAAATAATAGACAGGATTGTTTTAGGTGGCCTGCAACCAATCTAGCTAGTCATCAATAATGTTTTTTTTTTTTAAAAAAAAAAAGGTAGGTATCCAAGAATTAATAATTAGGGATAAAAGTGTGAGGTCAATCTGTATGGATTTAAATGCTCTGTCTGTAAAAATAAAAAGATTATAACATGGCATGATCTTTCCTACTGATATAATTTTCCTATCATCATTGGTTTCTAATTGCTTTTTCCTTATATACAAGTAATTGCTCTTTGGCATATGTTGTTTACAAAATAGCATAAAATCCAAATTACATTTGATCTGTTTTATTGAGAGATATTAAAGTTGTAATTATTTGAGTAAAAAACAGACAAATGAATTAATTTATTTATTCTGTAAGTGAAGATTCTGTTCTTGTATACCTCATTTATAAATGCTGTTACAAATTTTTACGTACCGCATTTTATCTTTTTTAACGATTTTCTAGGCAAACTTTTATTTCTCTACACATAAAAACGTGTGAAAAGTGATATTTTTTATTACCATTTTATGTTTAATGTCGTGCTTTAGTTCTTACGATGCGACAACGGATCAGACCTATTGTCTAGCCCACGGATTTGTAGAGGTTTTACGATTAATTATTCCGAAGATAGAAAACCTTTTTCATGTAAGATTTGTTAAAGTCCTTGAAAATCATTTCATTGTATCCGCCGTGCCCCCCCCCCCCCACCAACAACGTAATTTCTCAAGTTACTTTTATTTTTATAATTAGTTAAAATGTAATTATTATTAATTGGAATATACAATATTAATATATACCATTACAAAACAAAAAAAGAAACATTTGCTTGTGCTATATATATCACAGCAATAAGTTTATATATTTACAATCCCCAAATCTATCTTCAGTCATCCACTCTATATTTATAATCGATACACATGACTATATACATGTGAAGAAGATAAACGATCTTCAGTAAATGTATTTTGTGCTGAAACAGCACTCATCGGATTTGTAAAGATTTCACGATTAATTAAACCTTTTTCATGTAAGATTTGTTAAAGATCTTGAAAATCATTTTATTCTACCCCCTCCACCACCACCACCACCATTAACATAATTTGTTGAGTTGGTTTATTTTTATAATTAGTTAAAGTATTAATATATACTATTACAAAGCAAAACAAAAAAAAACCTTTGCTTGTACTATATATACATCACAGCAATAAGTATATATATTTATTATTTCCAAATCTAGCTTGTTATTCACTCTACCTTATACAACCGATTCACACGACCACATAGATGTGAAAGAGATAAATGATCTCCAATTTATATATTTTATGCTGAACCAGTTCATCAGTTGGTCCAGATCGTCATCTCCCACACACATATAATCAGTGCTCCGTTTATACCATTGGTATGGATGGCTGTAGAATTGAAGAGTGGAGAAGATTGAAACCTGTCCATTAAAGTTTGAAGATTTGCTATCTTAATATAAACTGAGCACTGATTATATATGTGGATGGGAGATGATGATCTAGACCAACTGATGAGTGCTGGTTCAGCATGAAATACATAAATTGGAAATCATTTACCTTTTTGACATGTATACAGTTATGTGTATAGGTTGTATAGAATAGAGTGGCTGACTGAAGAGAGGTTAAATGTCTGGGTTCAAGTCCGCTTTAATTACATCTAGCTTGTATACTATAATTGTATTTAAATATTCCCAAATCTCAAACTGCATAAAAGCATTCAGTAATAAAGCAATTAGATATCATGTATTCACAAAACAATGGAGTATTTTTAAGTTTGAGGAAACCCAAGGGTAATAGGGAAAATGAATTTTATGAAGATTACCAAGGATAAAGGTAATATCTTTATATAATTTTTATATAAATGGGTGATGATAGAAAAGTCCAGAATCATCAATGAACAGAAAATAGACTAATTCATGAGTGATGTAATGTGCATCGTATTGTGTAACTTATAAATAATATTCACTTAAATGTTATGTGAATGTAATATTGATAGTATTAATAGATTTTGAAAAATAAATAGCTTCATCTAATGAAAACAGCCAAACATATTTAGCTATATATAAATCGTTCTTAGCAAATAAGTCCTTGAAAAAGATGTAAATTGTTTATATTTAGTAGACAAAAAAGTAGCCCTTTTTGTAAACAGGATGATGACACGATACATATTCTGAGCCATTGTACCTCACACCAATGGGACAGAGACTTTATCGCATCCATATACAAAACTAGAGTGCCTCTCCTCATCGGACTGATTTCTAGCATATCTAATGGGATCTTTCCATCCATAGGATGGAAAGATCTTTATCTTCTTCACATGTATATAGTCATGTGTATCGATTATAAATATAGAGTGGATGACTGAAGATAGATTTGGGGATTGTAAATATATAAACTTATTGCTGTGATATATATAGCACAAGCAAATGTTTCTTTTTTTGTTTTGTAATGGTATATATTAATATTGTTTGCCTATTGGTCAACTAGGTGCATTCTCATTTATGGCCACACCTTGCTTGATGGTAAGAAATTACTTCTGGCAAAACTTCAGGCCATCGGAAACAGAGATGAAAAACTAGCTCCAATATACATCTACAGTGCTACATGGAGTCTTGTAGTAATGGACAATTTGTGATTGAACAGTTGATTTTTTACTCCCAGACCATAGGTATTGGGTTAAGTAACCATTTTTATAGTTTCTGTTAACTACATAACTCTGTTACTACTATAATGTAATTCTTTGAGCTCTCAATAAAATTTCTTGATAAAAAAAAGTAGATGTAGACGACATTTTGAATATATTGGATTATATGAAGACGATGTTTTTATTAATAAATAATTCTCTAAAATTTTAAATTGAAAAATAAATAAAAAGCTAATGAATTTATCTAGTGTTATTTTAAAAACTCACAACATATTTTACTTAAAATTTTTATATGATTAACTAGGTAAAAAATAGCTAAAACCAGGATAGTCTTCTCCAACAGCCAATAATATCTAAAGAACTATTTACTAATTAATTTTGGAAGTTTACACTAGATGGCACTTCATAAAAACAAACTTATTTAATAGAAGTAAGAAAAATGATTATATATATATTTTTAAATGATTGACATGAAAATTATTTCTTCATTAATTATTCATTTATGACTTATATTTATTTATAATTTGGATTGATGTATGTCATTAATTATTAATGTAAAATTTCAATTAATTCAGTGAATATAGATCGTAATCTAAATTAAGGCAGGAAAGTATTTAGTTTTAACTATCTCTTTGCTTGTGAGATATGTAGTGATAATATTATAAATATATTCTCTCTCTTCTTTTTTTTTATTATTAAAAGTGAAGAGGATAATAAATTTTATTTATCTCTATGATGGTAAATATAAAAGAATAAGATTAGTATAAGTATGGGTTTCATTATAATAATATTGGTGAATACGCAATTTTAGTTTCATTAATCTCCAGAAATTTGAAACACAGATATTTGTGGAATAAGTTATTATAATATTCTTTTTAACGGAAAATAAATATAAACGGATGATTAAAGGATTATAATTTGTCTTATATAGAAATAGAAAGCAAATCAGTATATGCACTCACTTAGTACAAGCCATGCTTATCTATGAGTATTTCCAAATAAACTTCTATTCAGAAGTAAACAAAATAACTACAATGTTTACAAGTTCATCTTTTGCAAGCGTGTTATAGTGTAACCCGATGTTAGTGCGTTTAGTCACTATCCCCAGACAAGATGTGGACATGTCAAAATATGTAATGAAAAGTATGATGTAGTTGTTGCTTTATGCACCAAATTATGTAACTGTAGCACAGGCTTAACCATTGCCTGTTGCGTAAAAGCTTTGAATTACAAGTTCTTATTGAATAATCAAAATCCAGAAAGTGGTGGGAGAGGGTGTTAGATTTTTGCTGTTATCTAATAAGTAAAGATAACTCAAGTTTATGATAGGTAGTGTAAGAGTGCAGAGAGGAGAAAGGCTTTTAAAAATTAATCATAAACTTCAAACGATGTTATGTTGCAATAATTCTATTTATTCTTAACGTTTTATTTTTAACATCAATATAGAATGACTAACATTTCCTGATGTTCTCAATAGATGGCCTTAGTTGTGTAACAACGAAAGATAATTTCAAATACAAGGGAACGCTGCCAAAAACTATTCCTGTATAGATATAACAGCCTTTAAAGAATCTTTAGATTCAAACAACTTTCTAGCATCATCTCATAAAGAGATAGTAATATTGAGACTTATCTATCACTGGATGATGAGGATTTAAGCATATTTCCATCTTTGTTCTTCTCATTAGCTAAAAATAGATAAATGACCATCTGCTGACTAATATTGGATGATTAGCTAGTTTATCTAAGGGCTGCCATTTATCTGAATAAAAACATTCTAAAGCTACTGATAATTTTTCAAGTTTAATCAGTCAGGTTTGAATCCATGATGGATAAGATGTGCTACCATAGTTCCATTTGCTTTTATTTCTGTATAATGTATGCATGATTTCATTAGGTTAACAGTGACTTCATGTTACCTAAAATGAGGAGGATAATGATAATAATAACAATAATGATAATAAAGTGATAATGATGATTTTTCAATAGTGATAATGATAAAAATAATAGGAAGATAATGTTAATAATTTTACAAATGTATTAAACAGCTTGTGTATGTATAAAGAATGGTGATCATGTGATGTTTAGTGGTGAAATAAAAATCAGTTGTCGCTCTTATTTGAATCATTTAGATTATTCAGCTGATATAAATATAGGGGATTTGAACTCAGACTTTCAACTATCCAACTATCCACACTATCTCATATCACTGGTACACATGACCACACACATGTACAAAAGATAAATAATCACCAATATACATATTTCATGCTGAACCAGCACTCATCAGTCGGTCCAAATTATCAGCTCCCACACATATAATCAGTGCTCAGTTTTATATCAAGATAGCAAACACTCATACTTTAATGGACAGGTTTCAATCTACTCCAACTCTTCAGTCATCCATGCCATTGAAGCTCAAATCCCATGCTAATATAATTCAGTTGTTTTGCAAATAATGCTTCATAGCTTTAAGAAACCTTGCAAGAGTGATCAAATGAAAGTAAGAAAATAGGACTAAAATTCTATAAGTCTATTTTACAAAAGGAGAAACTAGAGGTTGGGAGTAATAAGGTAGAAGTTAGGTATTACAAATATCTGCATTAGATTATTAATGCAGTTGGAAACGTAATTGTTGAAATTAATCATAGAAGTAAACTGGATATAGTGCTTTTGATAGAAATGGTTATATTAAAAAAAATATGTCCATATGTTTGAAAAACGTTTTTATATAACGAAGTTTGAATAATTGTATATTTCAAGGAGAGATCAAAAATAAAAGTAAGAGAACAATCATGTATTATTGACATCATCAAAATAATTAAGAAGCTTAAATAATGCTGAGTAGCTGTATTACTAGTAGAGATAATTGTAGATGGACAGGTGAAGTCTTAGATTGGATTTCATGAGATTGTAAGGCCTACAAAGAGATCACATGTGAGATAGCATGGCATGGAGAAAATAATCCATAAATTGGAGAAAGTAGATTAAACTTGGAAAGACCTGCATCCTGCAATGGATTTTAATATTGAAAATGATATAAAAGTTTATTGAAGCTTGAGTTATTGTTTTTTATGAATATTAATTCTTATTAAGTGCTATGTCAGCATGTAATATTTATATAAGTACATGCGCCTTGTGGCTGCTCTTATCTTTATAAAATCAAATCATGTGTTAAGATTTGTAGAGGTCTCTCTTGTAATAAAAATTAAGCACACAAGGCACATGTAAATATTTTTATGAAATAATTTAATATTATGAAGCATTTTAATCATCATATATTGCAGAGTGGTACTTAGGTATTATTCCTGCAACAAATGAAACATAGGAGGACTTTTCACATTCGTGTCAATACACTGCTAACTTTTTAATATTGTTATTTTGGCAACATCAAACATTGGAAAAACATTAGAAAGTCAGCAATGCTTTGATACGAATGTGAAAAGTCCTCCTATCAGTTTTACAAAAAAAAAAAAATATTACATGGGATATACATGTATTTTTATGAATTCTACATGTACACAAACTAACTTTTGACATTTACTTAATTCCAGCAATTTTAACAAAAAAAATATATGGTCCTTGTAGCAGGAGGGGGAAAAGGCCAACATAAATATATATTTTTATAAAAATAAAAAAGAAAAAAATATTCTATGAAATATACAATTATGCAGACGATTCTTGCATACAAAATGGCGATTGTCTTTCTCCGAAAGGGTTGTAGAACAAGTGATGACCCACTACATGCTCTAAATGGAATTCTGCCAGGCAATCTAAGTTTTGGAATAACAAATAATGAAGTCAATATCTTTAATCAATTACAATTAAATAATAACAAACTTGTAATTCAAAAATGCAGAAGTCAGTCAATAACCAAGTTGAAATTGGAAAAAAAAATGAAGAAGTAAATAATGCAGTTGAAATTAAAAATTTTTAAACAAATTCTAATAACAAGTGGTAAGTTTAAAATGTACAAACAACAAACTTTTGAATCAGAAAAAAAAATACCAAAATCTCCAAAAACGCACCTATATAATTAGGTTCGGTTGACATGTTTCAAAACACATTTTTCGATGAGGAAAAAACTCAAATCGCAGGGGTTTATTCAACGTTCGTAACACTATACCTTTATCACGTGTAAAAAGTCATCCTATCTTTCCTAGATTGCAGGAATAATACCCAAGTATCGCGGAGTATATATAAAGAACAAATAAATATATTGTGCTTTTTTTAATAAAAAAATTATATTATGAAATAATAAATAAATACTTAATGTTTTTTAAAAAAAAATTATTATTTTATGGCTGCTTAAATGTATCACAAAATTTAGAAAATTTCAGAATATTCATAACGTTATTTTTTTTAAAAAAAAAAAAAACAACAACAACAAACAAACAGAAAAGTTGTAGACAGTACTATGAAAAATTTTAAGATATAGAATAAAACGATCATACACGCCTGAATAATAATAAGAAAATAATCCTGTAACAATTCGGTAGTAACAAGTCTTTAATAATTAATAAATATATGATGATTTGTATGATATTACACTATAATAATGATGAAATAAAAAGTAAAATTATAAGTTATTAATACAAATGGCCATGTAATTGTCTGTCTATTTAAAATGTCTGAATGTCATATTTTAACAATGATGCTTCTAAGAACGTATTTAAGTGCATCCATTAATGTATATTATAAAGCAAGTCTTAGTTTTGTAAAAGAAAACATTTTATTTTTATTGTCAAAAATAAAATGTTCTCATTGCTCATACCTCATGTGTAATGTTATCTTGCAAATTTATATATATATGTATACCAGATGTACCTGGCTATGGTTTTTTTAATTGGTTGCTTTAAAAATTTTTTTAAAGATTTAATATGCTTATGTGACAGCCAATCAGATATAATGATAGCTGTCTAGAGGGCTTTCAAATCGCAACACAAGACAGATTTTTACAAGAAAGGGATGATTCCACTCCTTTCTTTATTAACTTTCTATATATATATATATAAGCCAGTCTAAAGCATTTTGACTTGAGAGCATGAAGCTTTAAATATCTTCACATTTAACTCACTGAATCTTATTTATAAACAAATAACGTGAAATCTTGTGATTTACTATGAAGTAGATTTTCGGATGTTATGAATTGACAGGGACATATATAAATAATATTTATTTATATAAATAATATTTATTTATAAAGCGCAAACAGTTCAAAATTAAATTGAAAGGCTGAAACCTCTCACATGTGCTTGAAAGCCCTCTAGACAGCTATCATTACATCTGATTGGCTGTTATACAAACATTCTAAAAAAGCGCATGCGAGAGGTTTCAGCCTTTCAATTTAATTTCAAACTGTTTGTGCTTTATAAATAAATATTATTTAAAGATTTAATGTAAATTAAATAAAAGATTTTTATTTTGACTTCTATTAAATGCTAGCCAAAATCAGCACAGCCACCCTGCAAGCAAGCAGTTGGTTGCAGATGATTGTTACAGGTTTGCCTCCGGCCGATGCTATGACATATGGAAAAAAAACTAAATGTAAATTCAGTACTATAACATCTATTTTCCTTCTCTCATTAAATTTCACATTTGAAACATGAATTTATGTACTATATTCACAGTTTCTTTGCAATTTAAATACTATACCTCTGTGGTTAAAAACATATGTACTGATGTTTTTCTGAGGATTTTTTAGTAATGGTGACTTCCTTTGCATAAACATAATAATATACTAACCAAAACTAAATGTAAATATAGTATTATAGCATCTTATTTCTTTCCCTTCACTAAATATCACATTTCAAACATGAATTTATCTATTGTAATCACATTTTCCATTGTGATATAAATACTATATCTCCATAGTTAAAATACATGTACTCATTTTTTTCAAGCATTTTTTATTGATGGTGGAATTACTTTGTTTGCATAAACATAATGTGTTTTAATTGGTTGTAAAGTTGACACATGACAGCCTTATGAACCAACATACATTCACCAATCAGATAACAGAGAAAGATTTTATATTTATAAATAAATTCAAATGTTAACTGCATTCAATTTTTCCAATAATATATATATTCAAATTAGTCATAATAATAATATTTTAAATAAAATATTATTTAAATTGATTAAATAATATTTATTTTTTAAAATAAAAACTTTTGAGGTTTGGAGGTGGTGTAAATAGCATTCCATTATGAAATTCTTTTTTATACTCTGTCTTTATATCAAGTAAACTTTTTAAATCAAATAAATATAAATAAATGCATCTTTCATATAAATATATCTTTAATTCTTTTAAATATTTTATGTTTTATTATGTGAAGGAAATTAACCTTCAATCATGCACTGTTTTGTAATTATTATAAACCTCTATGCACTTACTCATCAGTAAGAGTTTTAAAAGTTTAAGTGAATCATTTAAGCTTAGAGCTTATTTATATGTATAACAGTTAATGATTGTGCTTGAATCAGGGTTTGAATCTATTGCATATCTGTTGTAATCGACAATTTGAATTGTACAAATTTAATTAACCTACAACAGGAGGAAGATAGATTTTATTAGAGCATCAGACATGTATAGATTTAAAGTTGACATAAGCACAGTCAGTATGGGCTGATATATATATATATACAAATATGATCTAAGCTTAAGTGATTCACTCTTACTGATGGATTAGTACATAGAGATTAATAAAGAGTTACAAAACAGTGCACAAAGGAAGACTAATTTCTTTCTGCATAATTACAGATTTTCAGAGCTTAATAATAATAGATTTACTATTTATGTTATGTTAATGTGAAATATTTTGATTTTACTGGTCAACCACAAACAGATTAAAACCACCCAATATTTTATATTTCAAATTTTATAAACAAACCTTATAAAAATAAATTATAGCAGATAATAAAAATGAACTTGTGAAAAAAGATTTTGGTCTAATATAAAGTTGTTTCTATGGTTAAAACATGCTATAAATATTCCATATGGTAATAAACCGAATATTGTCTATTGCTTCATTAGAGTAGTGGTCCATATTCCATACAGATGAATTGGGATTTACATTCAGGCCAGGTTTCACAACTTAATCCAGATTAATTAGATGAATATAAACATTAAAACAAATTGTTATGACACAACTCTCACTGCTGGTGGGATGGGAGGCAAATCATATTCTTATGGGGGGGGGGGTGTAGTCTTTATTTTTATCTTTATATAATAATTAATACTATAGGTAAAATATAATGTAGTATATAGAAGGAAAATAAAATGTTCATATAAAAACATTCAAAACTTTATTTTTAGGAGATGAATTGATTAAAAAAAAGAGCAGATTAATTTTAAAATTAAAAAAGGAAAATAAATAAACAAAAATTTAACAGTTTTAATTCATATATCATAGTATCAACAAAATAAAAATATATTCCAAATTTCATGTTAAATGCATGAAAAATTGTCATTTTAATAATAAAATAAAAGTATTTGTTGAATGTTAAGATAGTATTTATTATGCAAATAATTTATTTAAAATATTTGTGCACCAAAGCTAAAAAAAGTACAAACTAATAAATACGATTATGGTTGATTTATAATGCTAAATGTATTATTAAGCACTTGACTAATTTGATATATAATTAAATATTTATTTCATTTAGCATATTACTGTGTCTATTACTGAAGAATTTATCCATTGATATGCATCTATACTTTGCACTATTTTATATGTGTATGTAGTTGAAGACAGATAAAATAATTATGCATTAAAATACTGTGACTAGACAATAATGTTTAATCATTGTTGGTGACTTTTGCAATGACTTCCTGCTCGCTTAACAGAATTTATCTTGTATTTCAACCTTAAAGCTATATTATATATACATATTTTATACTTATCAAAAACTATATGGACATCCTTAACATAAAAGGGAAGTTATATATTATCCATAAGCCAGATGCTTACCAGGCATTTTGTTTTAATTATCCATTTTTAGAGGCCTCAAATAAATCTTGCAAACAATATGGCTGACTACACACTATCATATTTAATACTTCCTTTTATTTATTTTTTAATATGATTGTAAAAACAAAAGAAATTATGCAAAAGTATGATAGTTGATTGTAATTAAAATAAATGTGGATCCACAAACTTATATCTGTGATTTACTTTGAAATGTTCGAATGTAGCATGGCATAATTCCTCAGTTTTATAGCCCTTAACGATCTGAATAAATAGTAGATCCCTCAGTGACATTTTCTTGATTGTATACGTAAGAATAGGTGCTGTTCTATGTGAAACAGTTACAATAATGCACCCACCAGTCTCTTTGCACAAAAAGCCATCAAGTGTCCCCCATGCTGTTGTTGTTTTTCCACTGAAAAGACTGGATAAATGTAAAAAAATCATGACAATATTCAACAACGGGTTGTTCTTAACATTTATAATATGCATTAAAAAATAGAAATTAAGTCTTGTGAATGAAATTTTCATTGTTTGTAATGCGTATAAATATATATAAAGGAATTAAATCTTGTGAATGGAATTTATAAGAGATTTATTATTTTATAAAACTTAAGATGCTTTTGTAATTGATTTATTACTTTTTAAAGTAAATAAGTGCCTCATATTTGGTAAAATAATTTTGAGAAAAAAGCCCATAAACAAGTACTTTGATACCCTGAAAATGGATAATTAAAACAAAAACGACTGCCAAATTTTCGACTTACAGATAATACGTAAGTGCCGTAAAAGACAAACCAATATTTAAATAGTTCTATTGCAAAACCATGATATCTTCAATAATCCTCCAAAATAAAAGTATGTTGGGGGGGGGGGTCACTTATCAGATTTTCCACGTGAAGGACCAAGCCATTTTCAGTCTTTGATTTTATCTCTAAGATTAGTTGGATATTCATTTATCAAATATAAATATGTTACAACTGTTAAATGCTAATATTTATTTTAATCATAAAATACAATACAATTAATTTTAATTTATTTTATTTTTACAATGTGAAGATTAAGTTTCATTCAAAATGTATACAACTTATTATTTTTGAAAAATATTTTCCTGTTGAAATTGTCATTATTTTTACTAACTATAATAGAGTAACCATTTTATTTCAATCATTAAACACAATGACATTATGAGAAATTATTCATTAACCCAGTTTTTAAAGTTTTACAGAATAGCAAAATGTAATATTGATAAAATTAATCATTTTATAAATAAAAATAAACTATGACTGAAGTTTATTATTATAATAACAATAAATTATCATTAGAGAATAGTTAAACGTTGTAAATAATTAATCACCATATAAAACACTATAATTATATTTATTTAACTAATATAGAAATATCGTGGTCTAAAAATCATGACAAGACTAAGCAATAATATATTCTTCAGGTTTTTACAAATATCTGTTGATACATTATACAGGCTTAACACTTTCATTTATATATGTAATATATGCAGGATTCGAACTCATACTTTCACACTACCCACAACTCTCAGTGCATATTTCTGATCCACCTGATCACACACATGTTTAAAAGATAAATAATCACCAATATACATATTTCATGGATTATTCTCCTGTACATGAGGGGTCAGAATGACTAAACGTCAACATGGGTAGGATGACAACCTTGGCACTAATGTGGGTTTTGAACATTCCATCATCAGATTTTCAGTGAGATGGAAGACTGAAGAGTTGTGGGTTGGAGTAATTTGAAACCTGTCTATTAAAGTATGAAGATTGGCTATCTTAATATAAAGCTGAGTACTGATTGTATATGTCTGTGGAGAAGGTAATCTGGACCAACTGATGAGTGATGGTTTAGCATGAAATACATATATTGGTGATTATTTATCTTTTCAACATGTGTGTGATCAGGTGGGCCAGCAATATAAAATGGCACTGAGAGTTGTGAGTCATATGGAATATCTATTGTCTGAAGACTGTGACAAGATTAAGCAACAATCTATTCTTCAGCTTTTTACAAATATTGTTGTCTAAAGACCATGGCAAGACTAAGCAATAATATATTCTTCAGTTTTTTGGGTAAGAAAGTATTGAATATACATACTCAACTTTGTTGCATTGGATATCCAAAAAAAGTTTAAAAGTATTTTTTGGTGAACACAAACATGGGCTTCATGGAATAGGAAGATTCTGTTTGTATTATAAATATTATCTTGTACTTATTCTAGAGAGATATTAGTTACTTCAGTGAGAAGATATGATTGAAAACATTATGCACTGGAAAGTTACAATACTTTTATTATTATTTAGCATGTGGAGTTTTTTCAAGGCTTAACTATTAATACTATATCATAAGGGGATTTGAAGAGATTTTAGTCAGGATATAGATTCAATAAAGAGTTTATTATCTCCTTCAATTATGCTCTTGTTGCTATAGATTTGAAGTTATTAACTATGCAGTCATGGTTTGGAATTGTCACATTTAAACAGATGAATGACTTAAATTCCATTTATGACGCAGATGAGAGCAATGTCTGTAAATTACCCCAAATCCTTTCATGAAACTCTAGATATATCCAAGAAGATCAAATCTAGTTGGGGGAAGGGGAGGAATGTTTGGAATCTCCATATTTTTACACCATAATTCTTTGATTGTTGATTCTCGTTTGAACATCCAAAGAAGGATCTTAATTTGACTTGAGTATTAGTTGATGAAATTATATCTTGAGTTTATAGGTAAGTCCATTTTGCGTGATGGCTTTTTATACATTTTCTGTGAGGCAGTTTATCTTCTGTTATCTAAAAGAGGAATTCATGAAAGAACAGGAAATTACTACAAAGTAGTAGATTTGGGGGTCCCAGTAATATTTCCTCTAGTAATATTTTGAGTATCCAGAAGTTTAGTATCATAATTTTTTTCTTCAAATAGAAACATAATATTCACCAGAAGAATAGGATTTAATACAGTGTCCAACAGTGCTAAAGAAATTATTTGTAAAATATTTTTCCCACAACCCCAAAGAGTTCTAGCCTGTTTACCAAGATGGTTCTTTTTTCAGTAATTTTTATCTAACCATAGATAAATGAGGAAAATAGGTTAGGCTATGGTCCAAGCTTTCCCCTAAATTCTATGGGGTAGGGTTGCATATCGGTCTATTAATACAAAAAAGTTAACATTAAAATTATGAGATGATTTTCTATTCCTTAGATGAAAAATTGAACATCCAGTCTTCATTAGATTAGACTCTTTGAAAATGATTTTATAGCTTTTCATATTCTTATTGAGATACTTTCAATTTCAGAAAGCAATGTCATCAAGCATAAATGAATTTTGTGCATTTGGTTTCAGGAAGATAACCAATGAATATAGTAAATAAAACAGGTGAGACAACAGAATCCTGAGGAAGACCAAATATTCAGTAAAACTTTGTACCCAATACAATTATCATTTAGGGTCACATGATTTTTTTCTGTTGTGTTATGCATATGAATGAGTAAACCTTCCATATGTGTTTATTATATAAATGATCAAATAGTAATGACAGCTATAATGAAAGCATATACATAATGAACATGAGGAATATATTCTGCTTATTTTTTATAGCTTCTATATTTAATCAAAGGATTTCCTTTTAGTTAAAAGCTAACTCCTAATATGTCAAATGAATAATAGTAACTATTAGTACTGTGTAGAAATATTTTTTTTTAAAATTACATATAAAATATTATAATAATATTTAATTAAACCACTGGACATCACATGATCACCATCTCATGCTAACACATAACTGTTAGTAAAGAGGCAAAAACTCTCCATATACTAGAACCACCTTGTGCTAACTAGAGTAATCAATGGATGCCACAAGCCAGAAACTAGTCTGGGGATATTGGATGAGTAGGCACTAGATAGGGGTTTTATGGACAAGCCTTCGGGCATCCATTGATTACTCTAGTTAGCACAAGGTGGCACTACTATATGGAGAGTTTTTGCCTGTTTAATAATATTTAGTGTTGTTTTGATTTATTTAATTTAATAGAGAAACCAGTAATATGTTCTAATAATAAAACAAATATTATTTAATGAAATTTTTAAAGTTAATGATATTAATTGCTAGCACAATATCTTTTGATTTTTACAGCTTACTAACAAACTATAGGAGTCATGTGATGTGATGCACTGTGACTTCTTCTTAAACGGAGTCAGGAATCACTCAGCAACTATGCCCAGAGAAACCTGTTAGCCACTTTAACTTCCCTTTCCATTTCCCACCCTGAATTTCCCCATAATCTGCTCCATTCAATTTCCACAACATAATCTTTGCCAACTCTATGGCCTTTATATCTAAATCCCCCTTATCTTTTCCCAAACCCAGCATAAAAATCAATAACCCACTTTCTGTATAATCACTTTTTTCCATATTTATTCTTCCATAAGTTCATTATTTGTATTCTTTCTGCTCTCAAGCATTTACATTCAATTAACAGATGCCTAATATTTTTTATGCCTTTTTTGCACAATTTCCAGACTAAATTGCTCATATTTTTCCATTTACGTGTATATTCTCTTGTTGCTAAAGATTCCATTCAAGCCTTAAACAATAAACTACTTTCCTTGCTATTATCATAAATTAACTTGCACCCAATGTTCCATTTACTTTTATATTTATTTAAACTCTTTTTGCTCTCCATACTAGTTCTCCATCTCCCTATTCTTTATTAATGCATCTATTCTTTTATCCCATTCCTTACCACTATAACACTCAACAATCCTCCCAACACAATCATCCCACCTTTTGTACAAGTATACTGATATAAATTCTTTATCCAAATCTTTTGCATACTGCATTACCTTTCTTACCCATCTTGTTGCCTGCCCTTTACTCATAACCCAATTGAATTTTGGCTATTCTTTTATTATCCATAAACTGCAACCTATTAAATATTCTCATTTTACTTTTTGCATCTCTCACATAAAAAACTTGACCATCCAATTTCTCCTTGAATTGTCTCCTTTGCTGTCCACACATCTGCATATAATGCCTGTTTTCCTACTTCCCTTTGTACTTTTTCTAAGTAATCTAATACCCCTTTACTAACACATAATGCATCATTACCATATGTTAACCCTGCTACTGCAACTTCCATACAATTCTAGCTACATCATATTTATTACATGAAAACACTGTTAATTTCTTTATCAATCCCTTTCTTTTCTTTGCTTCATTTATCTTTTTTTTTTCTTCCATTCATCCAAGCAATTTTTCTGATTATTTAAGATGATTCCCAAATAACTATATTTATTCACCACCTTTAACTCTATATACCCCAATAAAAATGCTACATCTTCTTTCCCCAGTCTTAACCATTATTATATTTGATTTTTCTTCATTAAATTTAATCCCCATCTCATTACACACCATTGCACATGTCCTCAGCATAGCTTCCATATCTTCTCTTTTTTCTGCACACAAAAAGACATCATCCCGCAAAAAAAACCCAACAAAGTATATACTCCCTTACCACCTATTAACGGTATTTCTATCCCTTTTCCTAGTCTTTCTATTGCTCTCTCCATTTCATTCAAATACAACAAAAACAAAATAGCTGACATAGGGTATCCTTGCCTTAGTCCCATCCCATTTTTAACTTTAACTGATTCTATATCCCTTTATTGATATGTATAGTAATTATTTTCATATAATTTCTTAATAATATCCACTAAAGCTTCATCCATTCCTAAATCTTCTAATCTTACCCATAATCTATTTCTAGTTACTCTATCATATGTCTTCTCTATATCTATAAAATGTATATATAACTGTTTACTTGAATTCCTACTCAGATCCATAAGTTGTGTAACTACAAATAAACTATCTCCTATATGCTTATCTGATCTAAAACTTCCTTGCATTCCCCCCACTACATTATTCTCTTCCATCCATTTTGTAACTCTTCCAGCCACCATATATGAGAAAACTTTATATAAAACTGATGTTACTACTATCGGTCTATAATTGTTTAACTTTCTATGATCCTTACCCTTTCCTTTAAAGGATAATCTTACTCTTGTATTACTCCAATTACCCAGAAAAACTCTCTTCTGTGATATCTTATTGAAACAGGATAATAACTTTACTTTTGCCCTATGCCCTAAATTCATTACCATCTCTGCTGTCCATCCATCTAAACCTTTTGTCTTTTCACTTTCTTCCCTGCCTGGTTCAGTTCATTTTTTGTAAACTTAATATTCCCATTACTACGTGACTTCTATCATGTCTAACATCTTTTCTATATCCATGACATATCTATTTATGATTATCTCTTAAATCTTCTCTAGAGCTACCCTCTATTCCCTCATCATCTAGTAATACTATATCTCTCCCCTACATTTCTCTTTTTAATGTAATTCCAAAATTTTTTACTCCCATCTCTTTCACTTTCATTAATATCCTCCAACAATTTACTATTCAATTTCATTCTCTCTCTATAATTATCTATTTTAGCCAACTTCTTTGTTTCTATGTACTTTTTCCATTTAGCATTAATATCTTTTTCACTTTCTTTGTTCTTAATAACCCACTTATAGTCTCTGCCTGCTTCTTTCCTCTCTTTTACACTTCTTAATCTTCCCTAGCGCCATCTAGTAACAACTGTTCATTCGAGCTTGCAACGATTGGCCCTACTGTAAAGATAATATGAAATTACAAATAAATTTACCCATTTTCATTTTTCAATATTTTTGCTTGTTTATCTTTATAAAGATTTGGGTAATTGTGGCAATTTTTTCTTCAAAATGATCTAATAAGCTAGCAGAAATTGACAAAAATCTGAGAATAGATTAAACATGGCTAGTTTAGATAAATAAAGGCGTGAATAAATAGATAGGTAGATAGACATATAGATAGACTATGTTGTAGTGGGAGATTTTTTTTTTTTTAGATTTTCCCCCCATCATTTTATGTTTTTTAGTCAAAAATAAAAGTCTTAAATAAATCCAGCACATCTCTACGGAAGTACAGTGAAGGATGATGATTATATAATTAGCTGAAGTATCTGCCTGAAAAAAAAAACTGATTTTGTTTATAAATTTTAAGTTTTCTGTAAAGAAAAAAAAGTTTATGTCAAGCGTTGTTCAGTGCAGTCGCCTTGCAAGCAAATAATTGTTTGCAGACAATTGTGGTTTCGCTCCCGGTCGGTGCTATGACATATGGGGAAAAAAGGTTATCTGAATTTGAACTCAGGTTGTGATCATGCAATTTGAATGTACTATATCATAAAGACTTAAATATATAACATTTACTGTAAGCATATTACATAATTCAATCTAAGTATATAGAAGGTAATCAATTCTCACCAGTGCTGGTACACAGAGTTTCAAAATTGCAAGGATACTCTTATCCAAGTCACAAGATAGAGACTTTAAGGAAATAAAAATTTATCCAATAGCATACCTCTAGAGACTTAAGATTGTCTTATGAAATAACTTTTGAGTTGGGAAATAAGATGGTCATTTTTATTTCCTTCAAGCCTCTATCTTGTGTCCCAAGCGAGAGTATCTTTGCACCTCTAGACACTTAAGATTGTCTCATATAATATCTTTTGAATTGGGAAATAAGACGGTCATTTTTATTTCCTTAAAGCCAATATCTTGTGGCCTGAGTGAGCGTGTATCCTTGCGATTTTAACACCCAGTTGATGGCGCTGGTGAAAAGATTGACTCTCTTCTATATAGTTACAATCCAAGTACTGCGCGTGTAAAATTATTCGAGTAATACATACATAATTCAATCTAATAAAATGTATTATTATTAGAATATTAGATATATTTAAGTATTTTATATATATATTAAAAATCAGTTCTGTTATTGTTTAAAATTTTTATTCTATTTTGATGATAAATATAAAAGTGATACTGCAATGTGATTGGTTCCAGCAGTAAAGCCAATGGTATCATGTCTTAGTAAACTTATGATATGATTCATTAAAAATATCATAATTAAATTGATACATTTAAAGGTCACCGTATTGAAGAATTCAAATTTATACTTTGAGTTAAAAAGTATTCTTTTCAAATGTCATAAAAAAGTTTAATATATGACAGAAAATATGAAATTTATTTTTAAAAAAGGAAAAGCTAACTTCACGAAAAAATATTTTTTCAAATTTGTATGTGTGGGTATATATCTAATAAGACACCAGTATCTACTCCATACCCTATTGTGACTATAACTCATGATCTTAATTAAGAGTAATTACCCTCCACTTTCTCTGTATAATTTGTAGCATAGTGTATCCCTGGTAAGTTGATAGTCTTTATTGTTTTTTTTTAAAAAAAATAGGAAGAATATGTTTAAAAGAAGATAAATGTTATCATCCATATGTATTAAGATCGTAATAAACAAAAATATATATTTTTGTTTTGTTTTCTTAACCTACCTATATTTCTTAATGTTTAGATACTTAAAAGTATGGATTCTTTTTTATGTGTGTGTGCTTGCGTGTAGGAAATGAAGGGTGTTTATGAGCATGCATGCAAAATAGAGCATCAATTATTTATAATCATACAAAATACAATAAATAATAATAATAATTTTATTTTTTGAATGTGAATAGATTACACAAAATAATTTATTAAATTAAATTAATGCTGAGGTACTGAACACTCCCCAGTGAGTTACATCTAAACTATAAGCAAACGTAAACGTAGAATCTAAATGTAAATTTAGATTTGTTTAATTAGTTTACATATAGCTTTGCTGTGCATTTCCACTACTTCCACTAATTTCATCTATATTCCACCTATCAAAATTAAGTTATTGCAACAAAAAAGTTTCATTTTTATTCTTATATCTAATCAAGTAAAAAATAATTGTAGTTGTTCATTATATTGTTCCAGAAGGACAGAGTATAATATTCATATCATTTATTTTCTTTATTACTTTTACAATGCTTTATATAATTATAACCCGCTATTGATGGTTTCAATTGCCCCAGAAATCTTCAGAACTAGAACAAACACATTACAAGTACATGAATACAAATATACATGAACATATACTTTTACATTTTGTAAATATTCTGTCTTATAATAAATATTCATATACTTACATATATCTTTATATACCCCTCTATATATATATATATTACCTCTTTATATATAATACACAATCTTTTTTATATTTTATATTTATCAATTAATACTTCCTACAATTACATATATTTATTTTATTTTTTATTCTTATTAATTTGTTTTTATTAAAATATTTTACATTATTATTCATTATTCATTATATTAACATTTATTATGTATAATTTTCTTTAACCTATAATATTATTTCTTTTTATCTTTTTATTACTAATTATTTTAACCTATTGTTTTTTTTATTTTTTAACATATTTTATACCTACCTTCTATTTATATTTTCAAAGCTTAACTGTTAACTATTCAAACCTAAATTTTCCAGTATATTTAGTAGCTCCCTCTTTGTATTTTTTTATCTAATTGAATCTCTTCTTATTTTTAATCCTTACTACTATTATCTTTATTTTTATTTTATTGCTAGTGGCTCCCTCTTTCTATTTTTTATATAATTAAATCTACTCTTCTTTTTGATCCCTATTATTATTATTATTATTATTATTTATGTCAAAAAAATTTTCAAGCCCAAATCTCTATTTAATACTGGCTTATTATTATTATTAATATGAATAGCTTCTTTTATTTTTCTATTCCTTTTATTATTTGTAAATTGTATCATTTGTATAAAATCCTTTTCAAACTCATGCTATGCTTCTAATGCATGTAAATATATTGGAGAATTTCTGTCACATTTATGTTGTAATAATCTTCTATATATTGAATTTTCTTTCATTTTCTTCTACAAAATTTACTTTTAATTGTTATTTTGACACTTTTTACAATTAATTTTATATATTTCATTTATTTATTTCATTGTCTGAATTTTTATTATAATTACTAATGTATTTATTTTCTAAAATATTAATCATATTTTTTTCTTTTTTATTAACTATTCTAAAATTTATTATATTATTAATTTTTTTATTAATTTTACCTATAACTTTATTTAAATTTTTGATTACATAGTTATTTCCTTTTTTATACTTATATAATTAATTTTATCTGTATTATTATTACTACTACTACTACTTTTTACTTCTTTATTTTTATTTCTATAATCTATCTTATTTTTATTAGCCTATATTGTCATTTATAAATTTATTTGGATAATCATTATTTATAAATTCTTCTTTTATTAAATTTATTTGTTTAACATAATGTTTTTTACTTGAACAATAATTTACTGCTCTATGAATTCTAGAATGAATTGTATTTATTTTATATTTGTATTTGAGTGCCAATTAATTATATTATTATGTTTATTACTTTTCTTATAAATTGATGTTTCAATCATACCTTTCCCTGCTTTATTTGACTTAATTACCTTTATATCTAAATATATCAGTATATTATTCTCCTCTTTTTCTACAGAAAATTTAATGTTTTTATCCATCCTATTAATCTCTATAAGTAAATCTGTTGTTATGTTTATCCAAATAAATTGATAAATAATATTAGGTTAATAGAAAATTAGATAGATTATATAAATAATAATAAAGAAGAAAAAAGAAGTAATAATAATAATAATAATAATATAGCTAAAATTGATTATATGTGTATAAAGACAGGAAATAACTAAGTAGTCAAAAATTTAAATAAAGTTGTAGGTAAAATTAATAAAACAATCTAATAGATAATAAATGTTAGAATAGTTAATAAAAAAAGAAAAAATATAAGTAATATTTTAGAAAATAAGTATATTAATAATTATAATAAAAATTCAGATAATGAAATAAATGGAATATATAAAATTAACTATAAAAAGTATCAAATTAATAGTATAAAAGTAAATTACATAGGGGAAACAAAAAATTCATTACATAGAAGGCTATTACAACATAAATATTGTAGAAATTTGATATATTTATATATATTAGAAACAGGGCATGAGTTTTAAAAGGATTGTATAAAAATGATACAATTTACAAATAATAAAAGGGATAGAAAAATAAAAGAAACTATTCATATCAATAATATTAAGTCAATATTAAATAAAGATTTGGATTTGAAAAAAATTTTGGCATAATAATATCAGTAGGAATTAAAAATAAAAATAGATTTAATTATATAAAAAAGGGAAAGAGGGATCCACTAGGTATAAAATAAAAATAAAGATAATAATAGCAAGGATTGAAATTAAGAATAGATTTAATTATATAAAAAATAGAAAGAGGGAGCTACTAAATATAATTGGAAAATTTAAAAGTTTGAATGGTTAACAGTTAAGCTTTGAAAATATAAGTAAAAGGTAGATATCAAATATGTTAAAAAAAATAAAAAAAATATGTTAGAATAATTAGTAATAAAAAGATACAAAGAAATAGTATTATAAGTGAAAGAAAATTATACATATAGAATGTTAATATAAATAATAATAATATAAAATATTTTAATAATATATATATAATTATAGGAATATAAAATATAAAAAGGTTAAAATATATTATATTTAAAGAGGTAATAATTATATAGAGAGAGATATGTAAAGATATATGTAAGTATATGAATATTGATTATAAGATAGAATACATGTATATAAAATGTAAAATTATATGTTCATGTATATTTGTATTCATGTAATTGCAATGTGTTAGGTACAGTTCTGAAGAAGATTGCTGGGGCAATCAAAATCATCAGTAGTGGGTTACAATTATATGAAGCATTCCAAAAGTAAGAAAGAAAGTAAATGATATTAATATTATATGAATTTGACAATGCAGTAAGAAAGATAAAGTTATAAAGGTAGAATATATTTTACTTTTTGTAAAAAAAAAGAAAGATGTTTAAACAGATTATTTTGGAAAACTTATAAGTAATAATGTATTTTAAACTTTTTTTAAAAAAAAAAAAAAAAAAAACTTGCCAAATTGTATTACTTTATCAATGGTTGGTTCTAGTGATAAATAAACTGTAGTGCTAAATAAATTATGTCCAGTAAAAAACTTAGAAGAAAGGAATCCATTATTATCATTCTGGGAAGAAAAAACCTAAACATGAACTCAATTATAACCTTTTTAAGAAAAGGAAGAATTTCAACGGGGTGCATTAAATACATTGCTGCTTTTATTTAAAATGTAACAGTATGGTAATGCCTCATATAAAAACTAGTTGTATATCAGTTTTCAATAATATAGAAGTGACACTAGGATTAAAAGATAAATGAAAATATAAAGGCACTTCCCAATGAAATGTTTAAATAATATTTTAGTATTAATTATCGGAATAAAAGTATGAGATGATCTTACTAGAATAAATATTTCAGTGGCAGCTGGGTTATAAATCTTAATACTCCAATGGACATTTTAAAAAGACATTGATTAAATAAATATTCTGAAAGCTGTAGCATTACATTTTAATATTAAAGTTTTGATGAAATAACTCCTATTTTTATTCAAAAGGTTTATTATTAAGAAACAAATGTAAATTGTATTTACTAAGAAAAAGAAAATAAATCTTTAAAAAACATATTGAAACAATGATAAATAAATAAATATTTGACCGAATTTATTGGTCGAGAGTTTATAAGTAGTTTGGGCGCTATAAGTGTCAAAACCATAATCGATTCTAAGATTCTGCATTCCGGAATCTGACACTCTATCACTGTGTATGCATGAATATGGTTGTTACTTACATGCATGAATTATCAGAAAAACCATCTTGAAGAAATTATATTGTGAAATGAAGCATTTAAAAGAAATATAGTGTAACGGGCACAGGACGATCGAAAAAGCTCCAACTTCCCTTTCACTTATATATGTAATGGGGAATTCTTATTATTCAAATCGTCCACCTTCCGCTACCTCAAGCAGAGAGAAATACGGAAACAGACGAGCCGATTTCCGTACTTGACCGAATCTGTACGCTATACGGATATAACCTCCAGATTATTTTTCCCGATCAACTTTCTCCCGGCTGCTGTAAGATATTACAGTTACAGCGCTTGGCTAATTTATAAATTTTACAGGATAAAATCCTGCACCATCAACGTTTCACGTGTTAATCTCATAACTAAAAGAATGCAAAAAAAAATGAAATAATATTTCTACTCTCCCAGTATTAGACTATTTTGTGGAGTGGCGAAGAACGAGACAAGACAGATTTAAATAAATTAATATATTTTAATACTAACAAATAATTTGATAATCAAAGATATAAGAAACATTAACATAAAATTAAACATATTATATTCTATAGTGCTATAAGGAAACAAATACTTGAAATTCTTATAAATAAATACTTGGAATCATTATAAATGCTGTTACATTTATAACTCATTAGCCTAGCTGTCTATCAAAAGAATGTCATTACCATTCATGAAAGGCATTTGGCCATTGTCTATGGAATTTATGTGCACATTTGATGATACATAAAATAATATTTAAGTTACCTAGGGTTTAGTCTTTGAGTTCATTCCGACGTGTTGTTGACCGTCACGTGATTACCCACTTCTTTAGGAGGGACAGTCGTAGCTTATATTTGGCGGGATGTAGCTTCTTGGTTAATAAGGCATGGAGGACGAGGCATCGCAGGTCGGGCCACTACAGGAGTCCATAGGTAGGTGTTACTACCGTAGCTGTTACATTATTGCAGAACCATTGGTACAGAAGTCCGGATTGACCGCGATCATGATGGCCTTAGCCGGTCATACTATATGAGATATCGACGGTAAAAGTCATGTTGGTTAGCTATATCGGCTGATTCTTGGAGCCGCGATTTTTTCACCTTGTCGACTCGAAGTCTCAAGCTCTAATCCCTCTTTTAATCTCCTTAGCTCTCCCTCTAATTTTTTCTTTTTTTTTTTTTTGTCTTTTTTTTTTTTTAATTAAAACATTCCAATGGTCTTTGTCCTTTAGATTCTTTGTTTCCACTTGTTGTTGACACCTCCCATGCTATGCCTTCGGCCATATGTAACTTTATTTTATATGATTTTATAGCACTACGTACATTTTATTTATTTCCTTATTTTTTCTTTGATTACTTACACAAATTTTAACGCATGTTTTTCTTTATTTCTTATTTACATTTTAATAATCATTTATTTTTTATCTAATTCTTGCTTTAACTCTACTCCATAAAACCCGCATTTCGTTTATCGTCAAATGTGTACTTTGAAGCCCAGATTCTTATCTTTTCGAACATATTAATTTTCTAGGTTTTTCTTTCCGCGCTATCGAAGGTTTTTCTTCCCCCCCCCCCCTTTTTTTTTTAAACTTTACTTTGCCTAAATCATATTTTACTACATGTTTTATTTATGTTTCTTTACTGCTTTAACTTTCCTACCATATGCTGGTAGTATTATAGTTTAATATTTACTTTTATCAAAATTCGGA
Organism: Epiperipatus broadwayi; assembly: GCA_028023455.1. NCBI lineage: Eukaryota > Metazoa > Onychophora > Udeonychophora > Euonychophora > Peripatidae > Epiperipatus > Epiperipatus broadwayi. Next base: position 1,581,556 of record JAQFVV010012618.1, on the reverse strand, counting down.
CTTTGACTAGCAAAAGATAACGATCTTGTTAACTCTAGTTCCCTCTCTTTCTCTTTGTTGTGCTAATTTTCAACATTTCTTGGTTTTGTTAATTTCCAAGCTCATTTTTTCTTTCTTGTTTATTTTTTCTTTCCAACCCTAACATTTTTAATTTGCGGATGTTTTGTAGGTACATGTGTGACCACAATATGTGCGCTCATCACAATAGTTTTATTAATATAACTTTTCAAATCAAGCAGTCGTATTATTCTTCATGGATCATTTGGTACACATTTTCATTTCTCAGCATTGAATTTCTATAATGCTTTATCATGCATTTTGTCTATTGACTGAAATGCTATTGCAAAACATTTTTTCACTGTTAAACCTTAAAGTTTTTTCCAGATTTCACATGTCGATATGGATTTTAGAAACGTCCTTGCTAAATGAACATAATGATATTTACTTTTAGAGTGATATAGGTTATGCTATTGTTAACTTTGTCTTCCAGGTAAAAATAGTTACATTTTCAATTTTGTCCAATAATATAGGAGAATCTTAAAGTCATGTCATTAGATTTTAGCCATGCCCTTGATACAAGATTTGAATCTTGACCAGTTGAATCTAGAAGTTGTTTTAAGATTATAAAGAAACTTAGAATTTTTATTTTATTTTGATAATGACATAGGGACAACTTAATCAGTGAGCTAACTATTATCAGTCAGAAATTGAAGATTTTAGGTTAATCCAATTTCATCATGTTAGTGTATTTCTGTTCACATGTGTTTTTTCAGTTGTGTATTTTCATTACCATTAGATCTTTCTCTATGTCGTCACTGTTAGATATTTCTCTATACCATCACAATTTTGGATGTCCTATGGTGTTCTTTCTATAGGAAATTCTTCCAGAACTATCCATATTCTCTTTTTTTGGGGGTCATTTAATAACATAATATGATCTATCCATTTAATTTTTTTAGAAATAACTATGATCATAATATCCTATTCTTTATATATCTTTATGTTTTTTTAAGATCTTTTAGCTCATATCAATATGACTTTTATAGCATCAAAAATTTTGTCCAATATTATTTTTCAAATTGCTTTTATTTCTGGTCATTCCTTTAAGACATTATTTAAGTCTCATATCCATATAATTTAATACTGCCTGTACCAAGAACTAGAAATATGTAGCTTGGGTCTCCTGAAGATTCCTTACTCTTTGCAGTTTTGATTTCTGCCACCAGCTTTTGTTTTCATAATATTTTTTTTTTGTATTAGATATAATTTTCAGATATTTAACTTTATATATTTCTTCATGGGTCAGACTGAACTTGCAAGAGTATATTGAGTTGTAATTTATGGATGTTCATGAAATATTTTAACTTTATTTACTCTGCATAGTTTAGACTGAACCTGTAATAATTATATATTGGGTTGTAATTTATGAATAATCATGAAACATTTTAATTTATCATGATTAATTATAAGCCAGTTTCATCTGTGAAAACAATCAACTGATGATTGAGATTTTTATTCTTTTATTTATATTCTTTTAACAAGGTTAAATCTAACAGCAAAGAGTTTTACAGAGGTAAAACTCTCCGTACAGAAGCATCACTCAGTGCAATCTAGATAATCAATGGACGCAGGAAGGTTTGGCCATAAAATCCCTATCTAGTGCACTAAATAAGGATTTTATGCATAAACCTTAGATAGGGATTTTATGCACAAACCTTCCTGCATCCACTGAGTGGTGCTACTGTATGGGGAGGTTTGCCTCCGTGTAAAAAGCTTGTGTAAGCATAAAGAATGGTGATCATGTGATGTTTAGTGGTTTAACAAAGAGTTTCCCTGTCTAATGGAGCATGCATTAGAACTATATGATACATGTTTGTTGAAGTTGACTTTGAATACATCTTCAATACAATTTTTCATTAAATTGATTAGTTTTTGTGGGATACTAAATTCTCTCATGGCATATTTCCTGACATTATTATCAAAGTCTTTAAAAACCAACAGTGCTTGCACTTTTTGATTATACTTATTATTTTTCAAATAAAATTCTCTGTGTAAATATGTGATTAAGGACTCATCTATATTCTGCCATTCGTTTTAATATTATATTGATCAGTATTTTATTTATTCATATATATTGCTTACAATAACTCCCCTCATATACACTTTAAAAGAAAGAAAACAGTTTTTACAATAGCAATTTGCATTAAATAACAGCTTGGCCCTTCAGTTTTACTGACTGATTTTGTTATTCGTAAAATTCTTGAGCTATTAATTTACTTCAGTTTTGACTATTACTTGTCTACATTTTATTGTTCTTACATAACATATAATCTTCTGTAATAGGATTTCACCTCATAGTGCATAAACTGTTATTGTACTGCCTCAAGCAACCATTAGAGAATCATGGACTTTGTCTAAAGGTTTCTGAATTGATCAGAAGTTAATAAAATAAAAAATAATAATTAAGTTTTGGTTATCTAATAATAATAATAAACTGAAAGGCTTGATCGCTCTTAAAACCGCTGTTTAAACACCTGATTGGCTGTCTGAAAAACAACTGTAGGCGCATGTGTAAGACTAGCAACCTTTCAGTTTATTACTAATTTAATAATAACATGCGATTTAGACAACTATTAGTTACCTAATAATGGAACTGCTGCTTAAATGTCATGTGACTTTCCGGTTTTACTTTCTTTATTACTTTTTTGCTCCTAACAGCCTTTAAACTAACTTGGAATAATTTTCTGGAGTCTGTTTTTCAAGAAAAGTGTTATATAATGCTATGAAAAGTTGATTGAGTATTAGAGTAAATGTATTTATGTGGATAAAATGTAATTTGAATATCCATTACTAATTATTTATAAATAACCAATAACTGTCAAGCATTGGTGGTCGAGAGGTCAGCCACAGCTGCTTTACAAGCAGTTGTCCCGGGTTAGCGGGTTCGCTTCCCAGCTGATGCTATGACACATGAGAAAAAAAACCAATAATTAAATATTCATGACCTACTTACGTATTGGCTGTCAAGAAATAGAGTCTTAAATATATGAAAGAGATTGTAAAACAAATTTAACTTTTGGAAAAACCTGAAATGATAAATTAGAGAATTGATAACTTTTTTAAAAGGTTAAAGAAAACTTCAAGGTCTCAGATAAATTAATCATTTCATTCATTTTACCTTTTATTTTATTTCACTGTCGTTGGCATGCCATTTTTAATTGTCTTGCAAAATATCAACAATATGTGTATATGCCATTTGAGATGTGTATAAATAATTATGCGTGTGTGTGTGTGATAGCAAATATACAATTATTATCTATGCTTATAAATAATTTTAATGTTTTTACTAATTAGACTAATTCAATTCCAGAACAGAATATCCTAGTAATAACATTGCAAGATGGGTGTCTTTTATTGGAGAACCTATTTTATTCATAAATACTTTAATGCTATATTCCAAGACTTGCTTAATAGCACGATACTTTTTCATTTATTTATGACAAATCTCTACAATGTTAAAAAAAATACTGATGTGTAAAGAAAAGAATTAAACTTCATATCTATTTCATTGAATATTGAAATATATATATAATAATAATATTATGAGCATGCTACTATCTCGAAACAAGCTTTTCTGATAAATGCCTAGTGCCTCATTGATGAGAGCCAATAGCTCAAAAACGGTTTGGGGATAAGGATAATATTCTTCCAGTATTTATCTGAAAAGCTTGTTTAGAGCTATTAGCATGCTCCTTATATTACTTTTGTAGTTCAAGCTTACTAAGTTAAGTGAGGTATGACTTGATTTTTTTACTATGATATATATATATTTTAAAAAATTACAATCTTCCAAACATAAATTTTGGTCCTCTTTGGTGTGTGTGTGTGGGGGGGGGTATGAAATAAAACTTGGTATAGAAAAATATAAAAAAATCTATTATTACATGAACTTAATATCTATTAAATAAGATTATTTATTTTAATTATCAGACTACATATATTTATTTTTTATATTAAAAAAATATTTTATTATGTTAAGACAATATAGTTATCATTGTTTTAGGATTACAATAAAAGGAAATATATAGAATTGTGGAATTGTTATATTCATAATTTAATTAAAGCAAAGAAAATAATCTTAAGATAATTGCTATACCAAATGTATATTAGTTACAAATTATATATAGTCAGTCCACTAGAGGGAGCCTAGGACTCCAGTTTTTGCTGTTACAGGCTCCCTGTTTTATTCACCAAAGTCATAGACCAATTTTGGATTCATAGAAGAAAAGTTTACCAAGATGTAAATGAATACCTGTTTTATTGTTTTTTCATCTTTATAAGAAATTTTGGAACAGTTTTCACTCAAAAATAATTGAGAGTTTCTATCGGTCTAGTTATGCAAATGTCTGCCATTATAAATAGGCAAAAGCTTGGTTAAATAATTCTAGGAATCATTAGAACAACATAAAACCTTGGAAAATAATTTTAAAACAAACCAAATAATTCTAAAAAGAATGGAGACACTAGAAATCCAAATGTCTTGTTAGAATAAACAGAGAAACCATTTGGACATCAAAGCTCATTGAAAACATGGAAAATAAAATGTTAGCAAAGACGGTTTTAAGAATTTCACCGTTGCATCAGAATCAGGGAAGACAGAAAATGCCCTAGGGATTATTATAGATACAAAAATTAATCATAAAACTAAAAGAAAAAAAATCCTAGTGTTAAATTGTTCATAGGAAAAAAGATACGACATCATCATGTCAAACTGGAAATTGCTGAATGCGGCTAAACAGTGTAGATCGGAAAATTATTTTAAATTTTAATTCAATCTCAATTTTAGAATTGAATATTATAGATTATGACTCAAGCTATCTCCTGCCCAAAAATTAGGTTTCTCCGATGATCAGAACAGAAGTTATTAACCTACTTCCGGTGAATTGGGGGCTTCAAAAATTATAAAAAAAATATTTTTTTTTAAATACACAGAATAGTTCATGAGAAAAAGTAATAATTCAAAGAAAATTAAATGATGTTTAGACCTAAACAGACGTTGAAGCTCTCCGATGATGAACAGAAGTTAACCTATGTGAATTGGAAATTATAAAAAAAAAAAAAAATAATTTTTTTTTCAAATCAACACAGAATACAACGAAGTGATTCATGAGCAAAAAAGTAATAATTCAAAGACAAAATTCGTACAAATGATGATTTAGACCTAAACAGAGACATTGAAGCTGCAAATTATTCATCCTCTTTCAAGCAATAATTATTGAGAACATTCCAAAGTTTAATAACAAACTCTCACCTTATACAACTGAATCCTTGATTACCAAGCAAGACTTAAAATTTAATCATAGGAAGCAGAACCCAATTAGTATCAAAAATAAGGTGTGTATGGTTAACACACCCTCTTTCCACTTTCCTTTTCTTTTTCATATGTATCCTCCCCCTTTCACCATATTGCTTCTGAATTTAATTTTTACCATTCTTTGTAAACCTCTTATTTAACTGTATTTGTACCTTTTTTTTGATGATGAATAAAGTTTCATCACTGAGGGGGAAAAATTATATATAGTCATAGAATGGTATATATAAAGCAATTATTTTGAATTTTTAGTGACTTTAAAAGATCCCTTACATCTTATAAGTAGTACAGTTGGTAGAGCTTCTGACTTGAAATCAGGAGGTCCCAAGATCTATTCTGGAATTCAGAAGTCTGGCACTCAAACTTCTTATGAACTCCAAGCAATAAAGACACCTTCCCTTTTGCCCTGCACAGTTAAATGTAGTTGGTGGAGTGTCGATTTAGGATTGGGAAGTCCCACGATAGATTTGACACTCGCAGGTCTGGCAGTCAAACTTCTTATTAACTCCCAAGCAATAAACCCATATGCCCTTTTGCCCTGCATGGTTAAGTGCAGTTGGTAGAGTGTCTAACTTGGGATTGGGCAGTCCCAAGATAGATTTGGCACTTGCAGGTCTGGCATTCAAACTTCTTATGAACTCCTGAGCAATAAATCTTTATGCCCTTTTGCCCTGCATGGTTATGTGGAGTTGGTGTGTCCAGTTTGGGATTGGGAGGTCCCAAGATAGATTTGACACTCACAGGTCTGGCAGTCAAACTTCTTATGAACTCCCAAGCAATAAACCCATATGCCCTTTTGCCCTGCGTGGTTAAGTGCAGTTGGTAGAGTGTCTAACTTGGGATTGCAGTCCCAAGATAGATTTGGCACTTGCAGGTCTGGCATTCAAACTTCTTATGAACTCCTGAGCAATAAATCTCTATGCCCTTTTGCCCTGCATAGTTATGTGGAGTTGGTGTGTCCAGTTTGGGATTGGGAGGTCCCAAGATAAATTTGATGCTCACAGGTCTGGCACTCAACTTCCAAGCAATAAAGCCATATGCCCGTTTGCTCTGCATGGTTAAGTAGTTGGTAGAGTGTTCAATTTGGGATTGGGAGATCCCAAGATAGGGTTGGTGTTCACAGGTCTGGTACTTTCAGGTCTGGCATTCAAACTTCTTATGGGCTGCCAAGTAATAATCCTTTTATCCTGCATGGTTTGGTATAGTTGATAGAGCATCCAATTTGGGATAGGAAGGTCCCAGGATTAGTGCTTAAATTTTTTTACTAATTTCTGAGCAATAAAGTATTAGCATTTTCTTTTTTGTAAAACATCTTAATTTTTTTGTATGACTATATTGTTTTAAAATAATATCTCTCTATATGTGGAGACATTTTTTTAGATTAGTTATAGATCAAGATTGTGAAAACATATAACACATTTTCTTCATACATTACTTGGCAACCTTCATTATTTAAGTATAGTGAACGCAGATATAATCTATCTGTTGGATGATAATTAAAAGCATTACATAATTTTTTAACTGATCTTCAATGGAAATTTTGCATTTTACATTAGCTTGCACTGGCTTATAAACTTCTGCATTAATCACTGGTTGAAAAAGCAATTAATTCAATTAGAAAGATAGAGTATTCGATAGTTTTCTTCTTAAAGGATTAGTGACTAGATGCCAATATTTACTAGTCTAATAACTTCCGGGTTAGTTTATGCTTAGTGTTTTTTTTTCTATGTATAAGAATAGGTAAATATCCTTTTATCAAACAATATTAGATTACCAGAAATGTTATCTATGGGCTGCCTATTGAAATAGAAAGGCCAAGCCCATTGAAATTGACATATTTCAAAAGTTATTAAAACAGGCAAAACCTCTCTATACATAGTGCCACTCAATGCAAGCCAGATTAATCAATGGATGCCAGAAGGTTTGTGCATAAAATCCCCATCTAGTGCCTACTCATCCAATATCCCCAGACTAGTTTCTGGCTTGTGGCATTCGTCAGTGAGGAGCCTTGAATCTTAGAGCACAAAAAATATATACATATTTATTTGAATGATCTGTGCACAAATCTTGTGGCATCCATTGATTACTCTGGCTGACTTGCACTGAGTGGCAATATGTATAGAGAGGTGCTGTTTTAATAATAGTTAAGAGCAAGCATAAGAAATGGTGATCATGTGATGTTATATTTCAAAAGTATTGTCAGACTTGGGTTTAAATTCAAGATCATGTTTATGGTGGGCTGATTAATTACTATCTAGTTATCAAGTATGGATGTGAAATTTATTACTACTAACAAACCATTAAAAGTATAGATTACTCAAAAAATGATAACATTGTTGAACATAATAAAATATGATTGTAAATACTTGCATGAATAAATATAAGTATTAAAATATTATTACTTAGATAATGGTAAAAAATAACAATAAACATAAGATTGAAATTTTGAGCTAATTTCAGAAATTGAAAAGCAATCTAGAAGACATAAGGCAAATAAATTGCTCTGACAAATTATGATAAAGGCCTGAAAAATAGTGACAAATTATCCAATATTTAAAATGCAGGCACTCTTCACAAACTTGGAGCTTAATTGTAAATATAGGGGATTTGAACTCAGACCTTTAAACAACCCCCAACTATCTACACCATCTCATACAACTGATACACATGTCCACACACATGCAGAAAATATAAATAATCACCATGTGTGTGGTCATGTATATTAGTTGTATGAGATGGTGTGGATAGTTGGGGGTTGTTTGAAGGTCTGAGTTCAAATCCCCAATGTTGACAAATTATCAGTTGCAATAATCTTGTTATAACTGATTATAGTTCTCTATTACTTGCTTCAATAGTATGGAGATTTAATACACATTCAGAGACTCAATAAGAGATGGGAAAATATGCAACTTGAATTTATAAATAAGGATATTGGACTGGCTTTGAAAAGATTTGGAAATCTATTATTTTGGAATAGATTGAGAATTATATATCATGATATACTTTAGATAAGCATCTTCTTCATTTTATGTTATTCTATTTTTTTTTTTTTTTTTTTGTGGGTGAAATGGATATACTCATTTGTGAGTGGGTACTAATGATCATACATATAGCATATGGATCTACTTATTACTATTAATAATAACATATAGACTTTAAATCAAAATAGTTCCGTAATGTATTGATTTTCAACTGAATTTTGTTTTTGAAAGAATGGGCTAGTCGGTCGGAGCATTTTCTTAAATTCAGAATTCATGAATCTAAAGATTAAGTGGGTTTGACTATCATTTGGCTAAATCAGTAACCCTCCAAAAAGGAAAAAAAGACCCCTTTAAAAACATTGTATATTATACTAATCTATGTGATTTTCATCATCATCATTTTCGACCATTATCAATACACCGCAGGATAAAGGTCTCTCCCAAGTTCAATCTATATTCTCTGATAATAGATGGAGAATTGAAATTTTAGATGGGATTCCAATAGATTGTAAAAGACCAAAAAAGAGACCACATGTGAGATAGATGGATGAAATAAGGAAATATGCTGGAGTGATGTGGAGAAGAGACCCTAGAGATCAGAGGAAATGTGCTATTGCCAATAGTTAAATATATTTAGAAAATCATAAATAAACATTGAATTTTTCAAAAAACAGGAGATTCATCTAGATAATGTAAATAGTCTACCATATAACTATAATTACAATATATATCAAAAATCTTCAGGACGTCAATATGTAAATTCTTAGCCTAAAAGCCCACTGAAGCAATTTGTCAATCATTTCTACGACCAATCATTCCAATAAAAATATACTATTACTTGTACATATGTATATAGAATGAAAATCAGAAAATATCAGTCTTTAACATAAAAATTCAAACTCATTGTTTAATTAAAGGATTATTTAATACATTTTATCAATGTTAACATAAAATAAAAAAGATACAAGAAGTAGTTTTTGAGTCAATTTGACCAAGTTTATTAAATTGAATTTTATGCTGTCCACTAATGTATAATTGATTAAAGTATTTGTTCTTTTTTTTTTTGGAAGTACTGTATTCCTAAATTATTCATGAAAAAACTGATTTTTAAACATTAAATTAATATTTATGCTTTATAAAAATTTATAATTTAAATTGTTCATGTTGAAGCCAAAAAATATATACATATTTATTTGAATAATTTGTGCATAACGTTATGGGCAAGGATCAAGCATTGGTAGCTGAGTGCTTAGCACAGCTGCCTTATAAGCAATTGTCCTGGGATTTGCTTTTAGGCTGATACTTTGATATATGAAAAAAAAAAAAGAAGTTATGGGCAAGAAAATATAAATATGAATCAAGTTAATAGTGTAGTATGATGTACAGAAAGAAAAAAAATACATAGGTGAAATGTGTATAGCTATGTTTATTTCATTTTAATGAATAAATGACACATATCTGTTAAATCGAATAATAATCAAAATTTTATTGGGTTTAACTATAAATTAGTAATGTAATGGATGTAAAGTTATGACGATAAAATTTCAGGCTCTCATTCTGAAATGTTTTAGATTGGCCTATATAATTGCATTTAGGTAGAAAGATAAGATGGCTGTTCTTATCTTTTAAAAGTCTTGATCTTGCATTTAAATTTCAGAGTGTCCTGCATACTCACTATAAGATCGGTGAGTTTGTAATATGATTAAACAGTGCATGCCGAAGGCTGATTATTTTTTGATTAAGAAGACATCCAATAATAATAAAAATTAAATAGAGAATCTTAAAATTGTATATATGACCAATACTTAATATTAATGTGAATTTCACTGGAAATTTTAATTTTTAAGTAACTTTAAAAACTTGTACAGTCTAATATCAATGTATCCAAGTTAAGTAAAACTTAAATGTTTTGCTCAGGTCCCATCCAGGAATGTAATTTTTCTTTAAGATGAGCCCCTAGACTTCCCAGCTAACTATTCATTATTGATTGGTTAATAGGAATCTAATTGGTCTTAACTAGAGAATAAAACAAGGATAGAAATTCATTTAACACTCACCATCAAACAATTGGAAATCCTTCTAGGTAATTCTCTGTTTCTTTATGGATTATTATTTGATTGATATTCATTTTGCAGTCGGTTTTTTTAGAGTCTGTCTTATCTACTGCCTTTATTGTTTGTATATATATTATTAAAAATAATAAATATATAAGGGCAAATCAAAACAATAGATATATTATAGTTTTTTACTAACAAAAAATGCTATGCCATATGTTGATAATTATTTGATAATGCACATAGTCCAGGAATTTATTTTACTATTCAATCTAAGATTATCTATATGCTCAATTCTGAGGAATATATAATGGTAAGCTAGGATATGGGCTAGCTATCTGGGAAAATTTTCTAAATCTTCTTTGAAAATTCTGTTATATGGAATATATTTATAGCTTCAATTATGACTTGAATCCTAGATTATAAACATGTTAGACTAATATAATAACAATTCAGCTATGTATATGTACATATATACATAGAGAAGTGCTTCATCATAGAAAGTATATATTTTTTTGCTATACCCATACGACCTGTTTTTGAGTTTGATCAGGTTAGATTTGGACATTTATTTTTGCTTCCAGTCACGTATAGGATTTTTCTTACATGTAAATGACCAGTAATCAATCCAGCTCTAGTATCATTGTTTAATGAATATCCAGCTAATTTTAGCTGGGAAAAAAAAAACTTTTCAAACTCTTATAATCTAGCGATTGATAATCCTAGTAAGTAATGTTTTTTCCTTCATCATGTCTCTGCTGTTGGAGAGACCTCTAGTGGACTATTTAGAAGCTATTTACTGACGTTTATTTACAACCAGTTATAATTTATGCAATAATTATCTTGCTTTTTTAAAAAAAAACAACAACAACAACAACATGATGAATTATTATTAATCTCTTCAAATATTATTTCTGAGGATGTCATATGTAGGTTAGCCCCAAGCACTCTGCATTTTTTATCTCATAATTAATATATTGTTAGAAAATCTGAAAATGTATTCTTTGAAAGTGTAACAATTAAAGACTTCCTTTATTTACTGGAAAATATACCCGTATTTGTTTCTGATTTTTTAAATTTATTAGCATTCTTAGATTTAAAATGAGAATAGAAAATCTCATTGTTTCATTTAAAAGTTTTTTTCATGTGTCATAGCATCGGCCGGGACGCGAACCCGCTAACCCGGGACAACTGCTTGTAAGGGGGCTGTACTGCCCTATTGCTTAACAACGAACTAGAAATACATGAGAAGAAAACTTTTTTTAAGCCATGTTTTCAGTTTCCATAAATTAATTGTCTAAGAAATAATTTGCAATAGTAAAAACTATTTGCGCTTATAGAATAAATAAGCTAGATATGCAGTACATAGGGTAGGTAAAGTGTTTGTTTTAATTATGTAATTGTTATATATATTTAATGATTTAAATATTAAGATGCTAAAATTATTTTTTAAGGGAGATTCAAGCAGTGGAAAAGTATCCCCGATGATGATAATACTTAACTATTTAGTCTTGTGCCTCATTGATGAGATAATTAAACTTTTTTTTCATATGTCAAATGCGTTGATAGGGAAGCGAACCAGGGCCAACTGCTTGGAAGGCAGCTATGCTAACCACTAGGCCACCAATGCTTGACAGATAACTAAAATTGATCATAAAAATATTACAAATGTCATATTAATTATCGAGAAACATCAAATTTTAATTAAATTATTATTACTCTTTTTTTGCCTGTATTATTTCTGTTTATTATCTTTGAGAATTTAATTAATTAATGGATTAGTTAAAGATAAAACAGAGAAGTATTTCTGTATGCAATCAATGATATATTTAAAAATTGCTAATGAGTTTGAAATTTTAATGAAATGAATAATGTAAATAAAAATTAACTATTTATTAATTAATATTATCTTTTTTTCTTTTTTTTAAAAAAATTAAATAAAACCAGATAGAAAATTAGTAAAATCTAAATAAAGTTTTAATATTTTAGCAAAGTTTAAATTAATTAAATTAATTTAATCACCTAAATATACAATATTTTATTATAATAATTTGGAATTGGAGGACAAAATAGGCAACACTCTCTATACAGTAGTGCCACTCAGTGCAAGCCAGAGTAATCAATGGATGCCAGAAGGCTTGTGTATAAAATCCCTATCTAGTGCCTGCTTATCCAATATCCCCAGACTAGTTTCTAGCTTGTGGCCTTCATCAGTGAGGAGCCTTGGATCTGAGAGCCACAAGCTAGAAACTAGTCTGGAGATATTGGACAAGTAGGCACTTGATGGGGATTTTATGCACAAGCCTTCTGGCATCCATTGATTACTCTGGCTTGCACTGAGTGGCAATACTGTATGGAAAGTTTTGCCTGTTTTAATAAGTTATAAGCAAGCATAAGAAATGGTGATCATGTGATTTTTATTGTCATTTTTGGAGTATTGTACCTCTGATAGAATAAACTAGAATTATTATAAAAGCTGGAGAGAGAAAAAGATGTAGTTAAGAAAATAAATATTTTATTTACTTAACATTTAATTCAATATTTGCACATATGTTTACACTGCACTGTGTGCACTTTTAAATAGAAGTTTTATTCAAATTCATTTTATATATGTTTGTGAAAATGTTTGGGGGACAAATTGAGAGCTTTAAAGGGCCAGATTTGGCCTATGGGTCAGATATCCCTCTCATGTTCTATATTTTTGTTTCACACTTTATTTTTGAGCTTTTAAATTGTAATAATTATTCTTTTATCAATGTTTCACTTTTATATATTCTTATATTCATACATTGTATTTTTTGAATCACATAAAATATGTTCTTAGAGATTCTTTTTTCCTTCAGATTTAAATGAAGAGATTATTATTATATTAACTTCTGACGTATTAAAAATTCAAAAAATAAATGTATTGCTTATTTGTGAATTGATTGACAGGTCAGAGTAGGGTTTCAAACATAGCACAATGATGACAGTGTTTGGCAGTTTGTTTAATTAATTAGACTGAAGTTTTCACTTCCTGGAGATCGAGAAATTATTTACAGTTAAGAGAAGCCATTATTATCTCTGATCCAACTTTTCAGATCATCTATTCAAGGTATTTTTAATATTTTTTAAATTTCAAATTCTATGTATGATTAACTATTTGCTTTTAAGACCCATTATAAAATATTCAATCTAAATAAAACATTTGATAGTGATTATAGCTATAATTTTTATGAGTAATTCACAACTCTGATTGCAAACAGTTTCCATATATTTTGGACAGCCGCTGTTTCAATACATACTTGTATATTTAGATTGAATGTAGCCACCTCAAATATAGTCTTACTGATAGTTGCACAGAATGAATCTATTTTGTCTCTTATGCTGAATAGGATCTCAGATGCACCCAATGCTTAATTACAATCCTAAAAACATCACTTACTTTCTTCCATAGCGTAAGCTTGTGGTTAAAACACCTGTAGAGGTCCCTACTATCGCATTTTATAAGCATATTATCGAGGTTATAGCCTCAGTAAATATTACTACGTAATCAATGTGCGTTTAATAAATTTATAATTACAACTTTATAAGTAATAGTTGCTTTCCCTCTTAAAGCATTAATATTGGTTTTAATAAATAGTTTAATGACTTACTTAACTGAAAGAAATAAATATTTTAAACTCTTAATGTTACAATCTCATCATCCAACTTACATTTTGAATCTCCAATGATATTAATAAATCAGTATCAATCTAGTCAGCTGACTACATTTCCATTTTTATCTTTTATTAACTCTTTAAACATTGCTTTGATGTCATGAATGATTAATTGATCATTTGAAGATTTTTAAAGAAAAAAATGGCAATTTTTCATAGTAATTTATAAATTTAATGTGTAATCTAAACCTGTTAGTATTAGTTTTCATGGATAGGCCTTTTTTTATTTAATTTTTTTGCAAAATTTTAGTGGTATTCGTTTTTTCCAATTATTGTCTTTAAAAAGTTTGACTTGTATTGGTGGTCGAGAGGTCACTGCGACTGCCTTGCACTAGCAGGCAGTTGCCCGGGTTGCGGGTTCACATCCTGGCCAATGCTATGACACTTAAAAAAAAAAAAAATTGTAAATTTTTTATTTCTTATTGAACTTTAAAAAGTGAGGAAATAGAGGGATGGAGGATAAATTGTATCCATAGTCTTATCTAATTCAAACAATTTCTTTTGATTTGTAATTAATAGATTTCATTAAACAGATCATTTTTTCTCACCCCAAATTAAACATTACAAGTGTTTTTTTTGCCAAGGATTAGATGAAAAAGAGATGGATACATTTTCATTTTTAAATTTGTCAATAAGATTTTTGTACACTCCTGATTTTATTATATTTTAAATAAATTTAGACAATTTTGTAATATTTAATTTCAGAAAGGGGGGTGGGATAAAGGCAGCTAAAGAAGTTTTTTTTAATATTAAAATTCTATTAAATTTTGTATAATCTTCAACTAATAAAGTTACTAACATTGCTAATTCATAATGCTGTATTTCCAGTTTTTTTAATATATATTTCACTTACTGGCATCTACACATATTTTTTATCACTTAAATATGTTAGTATATTCTTATTTTTCTCCTTTTCCTTTCTTTGAATATATATTGCTTACAATAACTCC